>ML391010.1:0-20014 GCA_005239525.1 Nicotiana knightiana
AGTATATGGCGCTATACACTAACGGCACAGTTACCGTTAGTGTATAGCGCCATATACTATGGTTACATAGATCCGTTCTTAGTTTTTTTTTTGGACCTATTTTCGTTCTACTTGTGCAAAAATGATCTACTTGGGTTCCGTACCCGGTTAAAAAACCTTTTTTGATACCCAATCACACAAGTGACTGTAGTTTAGTGGTGAGAATTTCACGTTGTGGCCGTGGAGGCCTGGGCTCGAATCCAGCAGCCACAAATTTGTTTTTTCTATTATCTTCTTTTGTGGGTTTGGTTTCATGTAAATGGGCCACGCGTCCACGACGAGTTTGTGTCTCATTAAACAATATCAGCCCACTCTTTTTCACTATGTATTTGTGGCATCCAAATGAAGTTTTAAAGAAAAAAATTTCTCTGACCAAAACTTCTTTAATTTTACGTAGAAGTTACTAATCCCAAAAAGAATTCTTTAGGGAGCCAAAATGGTGTGACGTGCAACTTGCAGTAGTATAAATAAACAATCTATTCCTCATTGTCACTTTCATTCAAATTAACAATTCAGACTAAAGATTCTTATTTTTCACAATTGTCTATAGCAATCTCGTTTGTTATAGAGAATATATATTATATCATAACATAAAAGTTAATTTCGAAAAAGCTTAACTTTTATAGAAAAGTGTTGTTATATAGAAATATTATTATAGAAAAGTCTGACCGTAAATACGCGATGCTTTCCAAAAGATCAGCACATAAGCATAACCTTTTCTAGTGCTTTAATTACGCTACTTTTGGTTTTCAGTAGCTTTATATAACAAGGAAAAAAGATGTTGATTCTCTTCTCGCGGTTAATATTGACTTCGACAAAATTAAAGGATATGCTATTATGCTTGTCGGACAAAATTCAAGGTTTCACCTAAGACAACGTGCAGTAATTTTGAGGATTTGATGTAGAGTTTAACTTATATATCTCGATAATATATATATTTTTTTTATATTATCAGACCATCCAAAAAATATATATAAATGCAATCTTCATAAAACCTGTTTTTTTTTTCTTCTAACTTTAGCATAAGGGAAGATATCTACTACTCCCTTCGGTTCACAATAAGTGTCTAGTTTTCTTTTTTATTTTGGTTTAAAATAAGTGTCTAGTTATATTATCAAGAAAAATTTTAATTTGATTTTACTCTTTCTCCTCACTATAATTATGTGACCAATACTTTAATAAGGGTAGTTTAGTCATACTAGGTTTTTTTGCATAGGATTTAGTAGTTTCTTAATGGGTGTGTTAAAAGGAAACTGGACACTTGTTTTGGATCGAAGGGAGTATAAAACATGAATGTATGCTAAACATTCTCTTACGTGACGTGACAGTTTAAACTTTTATTTTTACACTGCAAATGAATAAAAGTTAAACACTGCATATTTTCAAAGGCAGCTTTATCTTTTGGATAGAAAAGGCAATAATTTTAATCGAGAGTTCATTACAGCTGTGATAAGTAAACTCATGGTAATACATAAATCAGCTTTGACAAATTAAATTTTGTCACCTTTCGGTGTATGTGTTTTGTGCTTTAATCCACTAATTTTTTGTACTTTATATGTACCACGCTCGGTGCTTTAGCCTTTAATTCTGGATTAATAAAACTAGAAGATAATGCAAAATCCACGCAGCACTCTCTCTTAATAAGTTGGAGAGGATTGGTGAAATTCTGTTTCAGAATTTTGGGTAATCCTTATACTAATGCTGCTCATTAGAATTATAATTACTTACTATTTTATTTGATCTAGTCATGTCATTAAGATCAGTCTAAAAGATATTGAGTACTAGAATGCAAGATACTACTAATTCTTTTACCATGTTCTGTCCATCATGTAATGTTACTCTTTTTTATGTCATTTCCTTCACGTTGGACTTTTTACTTTTCACCAACCAGATAGATTTAATGTTTTTGTTTTACTTTTTCATGGCTGCTGCAGGAAATGTACTAGAATATATTTTCGTGGTTAAATCTTATAAACAAGGCATATGATCGTAAAAGCATACAAACAAAAAGAAGAGGAAAGACAAGGCCGTTAGAGCCCTCAATCAGGGCGACTCGGACCTCTCAAATTATTTATTATTTTAGAAATTCAAGATATAAAATTGATTGTGTTTTTTCTTTTTTACCCTTAGTAATAATTATTCTTGAAAACAAAGATAACACATAAATAAAATAAATATTCAATGAAGAGAAATTATATCTTAATATATAAATAAGGATAGAATAGTCCGATTCCTTTTAAATTAATATTTTTTAAGGAACGTATAAAAGAGAAACACGAGAGAGTATATAGCCTTATGACTTACAAATCGTGTAGCTCGCTTGATAGTGCATGCATTATTTCAATAACGCTACCTCTTGAGCTTGGAACGAGTCAACGGTCTTTTTGACCGTTCATAATCTTCCTTAATCAGTGATTGATGTAGCATAAATTTTACGGGTTTAATAGAACTCGGTATATTTAAGGAGATGTATAAGTGAAACCCAATAAAATTTTAATAAATTTTATCGTTTGAACCTATATAATTTAAAATCTATATGAGTTTAGTTCAAGGAATTATACAAGTTAAATCCATTAAATTTAAATTTAAAATTATTTTCTTCTTTTTTTATCATTTAGGAGTCGTCGAAGATGAAAGTCTCATGCACAGAATTGAATGAGAAATCGTTGTTTTTCTTTTTCTTACTTCGAAAGTTAGCTGCTTCACCTCTTGGTCAACATGCCTCTTGGCATTTAGAAGGTATTCTAATCATTTAAATAACAATGGAGTAATACGATTGGTCAAAAAAGAATTTTACTGTAGCTACTATATAAATGTTTGAGTGATTTATCTAAATTACCCTTTGCTTATGTCATTGCTCATCATCCTTAAGATATGCCTAGCTTTGGAAATGTGGGCCCATCTGACCATTTATTGTATATGCCAGCATCTGAAATTGCAAACTTTCTATCACGTGGACTCCTCAGTTCCAATTTTCAACACACCTTACATTTACGAAATTGCCATTTTCTAGAGTATCAAATGGCTTATGTCATGTTAAATATATTACATATCAACCTTTTCTAACCCAAGGTACATCAATTTTCATTTTCCTTCCTTTATGTGCGCACATTTTTGTATTACTTGTAGTCATTTTGCAAAACTTTTGTGGATGAAAATGTTGAACTAGTATTTTGAAGTCCAAACCTATTACTCCTATCAGAGTTTAATTTTAGTTTTGGTTGGAGTTAGAAATTGTTTCTTACAATAGACTGTAGAAAATTTATCAAAAATGAAACAAGATAGAAACCTAATACAATAAAAGTGATACAGGGTATTTATTGGAGTAAAGAAAATTAATTGGGATCCAAGGGCATTGATATATCTATAAAAATAATAAAGAAAAATAAATAATAAAAGTATTAAACTATATGCCTTAATTTGAGGAAAAATATGTTTTCACTTCAAAAGTTTAAACGCCAAAACAAATAATCACCTTGCTTGTAAAAATGATAACTAAATCTTTATACTATCAACGTATATAAGATAAAAATTTACGCTTGCTAATTATCTCAATTTAAACATACTAGTATGGTGCTATTGGGGATCATATTATCACACCTTTGAGAGAAAAGAAAAATAAAATTCTATCGCGGAGATCGATTTTGTTTTTGGGGCGACTTGAGTAATGAAAAAAATGTTAATTAGGTCGAGCGCAGAGATAACCTTGAGAACGTTAGGGGCAGAGCTGGAGAGCGAGTTACGGGCTCGGCCGAATCCAGTAACTTTTGTCACACCTCTTTTCTAACCTCCCAAAAGATATGTGTGTTATTGGATTGTTGTGGGTTAAAGAGTTTTTTCAATTAAAGTGACAAACTTGAGTAGGGATTATTTTATTTACAGAGTCGCCACTTGAAATTTATTTTTTCCGGTGTTCCAAGTCACATTTTATTTGAATCCCTAGTCAAAGGAAAATTTGACTCTATTTTATTGATCCGCAAAAATAAAGTTCGGATAAGGAATGTTGACCGGGGAGAAGGTATAAGGCAGTCCCTGAGTCCCGTGGTTCTAGCACGGTCGCTTTATTGACTTAAAATTTAGCTTGAATTAATTTTGAACAAACTGTGATTTATAAGATTTCATGTTTTACCTATCTGCTTTTACTTCTTGATTGTTAGATTTAACAAGAAAAATGATATTGGACAAAAAATAATATTGTCATAATCACGCTACGCAAGCGAATGCATGATCGAGACGAAATTTGTTAATTTTATCATAATAGCGCTACGCAAGTGAATCCACAGTTATGACGAAGATTATTAGTACATTATTACTTTTGAAAAAAAAGTTATTATATTTAAAGGAATTAATTAAAAATTAACTATCACGCTACGCAAGTGAATCCGCGATTTTAACAAAAAAGATTAATTAAATTAGGAATCAATTAAAGCTAGTAGAAATGATATGAGATTATTGAATTAAATTTATTGAATGTTAAACATCACGCTGCGCAAGCGATTCCGTGAGTTAAAGCGCGCCTACTAATTGCCTAACGTTTAAATAATTATTAAGGTGATTAAATTACATAGGTAATTAAGTTATACAATTATTAAAAGAAAATATAATGAATTTAAAACTATTTGAAAAATTTGTAATTAAAAACTTGGACCAGCTTTGTTTGTTGGGTTTAAAATGACGTTGGGCCACTTTCTTTGTTACTGGGCTACTAGACCAATTCTATTACATAATAAGATTATGTCTAAGGCTCAATATTTTAATTCTTTAAACTCCCTTGACAGTAAGTCAATTACTTACACAAGGTAATTCCATAACTCAATACATCTGATCTTAACATACTAATAAATACTAAATCATGGAGAACTAACCTTTACCAACTCTAAACNNNCAGAAATTAAACCTTAACGCAAAGATGGAATCTTTTAAGGTTTTACATACACAGTCTGCTTATTTAAACATAAAGGCCATCAAAAGTTCAATGACAAAGCAATCCTCAACTCCATAATCTAACATAGCTAAAGTTACTGGAAATAATCACAAGACCTTCTACATGTCTATTATTGATACACGAAAGCAAACGAATTCATACGCCGACACTCTGATGAATTCGAACACTTGAATATTTATTCCAGTAAGCTTGAGGGATATTTAAAGCAGTCCACACGGAATGTTTTCAAAGGCTTAAAATACACTGAAGAACTCAAATTGCTGCACTTGCATTCATTCTTGATCAAGGATTTCAGTACATTAAGGGAATTACCTAGATAGCAGAAAAATGTCAGCAATTGATGAACTAAAAATCAGCAGCGATGACAACAACAAAGCAGCAAAAGGGACAGCAGCAAGCAACAGAAAAATAACCAAATAAACCGGCCCGAACAGATCTTGAAGCCCAACAAACTTTCAGGTAAGGAAAACTCGAAAACTAAACTTCAAAGACCTTTGCTCATTTAAGTATTTTAGTTTCAGAGAAACTCACTCAATAGCCCTTCAAACTCTCTGTTGTTTTGTGCTCAAAGTCTTTCACATGTATAAATGTGTAAAAGATGTGTCTTTCTTTTTAGACTCAAGATGTGTGTAAGTGTTATGGAGTGTGTGAAGATGTCCCTGAAATGAGTGAGAGGAGTCCTCTTTAAATAGGAAAAGCAAGCACCTTTGGACAGATTTTGGTTCACCAAAAATCTGTCCAAAAGACTTACTTTTTCTCACCAAAAACCTGTCCAAGGACTGTCCAAATAGGAGAAAGGACAGTCCTTTTACTAAATTCATAAACAAGGAGAGTAGTTGTACTCTTAACATGCTTCAAATAGTAAAAGTAAACTAACATATACACTATTCTCATTATTCACCTTCTACCCTTCACAAAATAATATCAAACTACTTCAACTGACTCAAACCAGTGTAGAAGCAGAAAATTCAGCATAACTTAGCCAATTAAACCAGATTTTAAACTCAAATAATAATACGCGACATCAATATCAAACGACTGAAACAAGCAAAATATATTACCAACGAAGTAATTGGTTAAAACAAACTAACTGAGCGACAAACCAATCGGTCCAGAAAAGTATGAGAATCCGATTATGACATGAAACATGATTTCTTATTGGTTAAACTAACTAATTAAATCAGTAACTAAAATAGTTAAGCGGAGATAGAAACAACCATTAAGGATATCTAAAGACGTATTAAACGACAAAACAATTAACAAAACAACGACGAAATTAGAGACTAGACTGTAAGTAACAGAAAAAAAAAAAGACAAAACTTAATCCTAGCCTAAAAATAATTATGAAGAAAAACCAGAAAAGGGGATTAATATTTTACCAATTTCATAATTCAACTTCCCGAGTGCCAATTCGACAGCAATCTGGACTTCGAGTACGATTTTCTTATTGATAAATCGTGACCGCAAACTCCGGCGAGTAGAAGGTCAGTCGCGATATCACCAACAACAAAGTCATGCTACGAGTTCTAGGTTGGCCTGAAAGAAGCGTGGTGGAGGTTGGAGTTTCGGGTTTGGGCAGAATTGGTTGAGTATTGGTGGGATTTGGAGGGTGTGAGTTATAGGCTTGGCAAGAGAGTGAAGAGGGGAGTATGTGGTGACATTTAGGGGCGAGTGGAGGTGCGTCCATGGCGGCATGTGGAGACAGTGGTGGTAGCATGAGGCGAGGGGGAGGGTTTTGAGGATTTTGGGGTATGGAATGGGAAAGAGTGGGAAGAGAGGAGGAGCTGGTGAAATTTTGAGGGGTTTTGGGCGGTGGCGCGCGGCGGGGCAGAGGCGGCGACGCGACTAGGGTTTAGTTCCGTCAATTTTTTGTGAAGATTTGGGGGATTTGGGTTGTGGATCTAGAAAGGGGGTGAGTAGAGGAAGGAGATGGTGTAGGTTTGATGGTGTTTGGAGCACCACCGGCGGAGGTGCACGGTGGTGACAGTGGAGGGGGCAGCGGCGGCAGAGAGGAAGTAGAGAGTGAGGAGAAAAGTTTAGGGTTTGTATTAAGGAAAAATGGCCAAATATCTGATCTTAGAAGGCTTTTATGTGCCAAGTGAAATTAAATCTAGGCCATTGGATCAAGAATAAGGAAGGGATCAGATTGAGTCTTGGTTTCACTTGATGAAACGACGTAGTTTCATCATGAAACTACGCCGTTTTGAACCAAGGCTTGAACAACCCTCAATTGGATTGGGTATGGACGAATTGGGCTCAGGTTTTTGGCCAATTAGACTCAATTTTAATTAAAAAATACAATAGCCAAACTCTTAACCCCTAATTATTTTATTTAGTCCTAAAAGAAGAATACAAGTAAAAGAAAAATCTTTTTGGTGTATATAATTTATAGATACAAAACTAAAATATACAAATAAAAGGTAAAAAAATATTTTTGGTATTTTTAATAAAGGAATGCAAATAAAATGCACAAACAATTAAAATCATCCAAATACTAGTATTAAAAACATGCAAAAATTAGGTATTCACAGCTTTGGTTCAAACTCTGTATTTGTTTGATGAAATTCATTAAACATGTATAAATTATTAATTTAGAACCCAATAACTTAAAAATAATTAGAATCTCGAACTCATAAGCTCCAAATCCTGGCTCCGTCTATGTTAGTAGGGGACATGGCATCTCCCCTAAGGTTCAGGAAAGGCCAAAGGTTAGCGTTATTCAGCAATGAAACTGGTACAAATCTTCAAATTCAATCAAGGCTTTAATTGTCAAGTTGGATTTGGATAGGAAATTAAAGGAGGTTCGTTTATGTGAATGTCATGGTCAACCCAGAAAAGCCGAGAAGAGGTTGCTGAAATACGTGAGAAATTGAGGTCATTTTTGCCAAATTTAGGTAGAGAAAATCAATTCATCAGCTAGCCTTCTGGATATGGAAAGGTCATTTTTGCAAAATGAAGAAATTCAATATGCGTGGAATTAATGAAGTAAATTAGGCGATTTCGAGTGGCGGAGCCACTAATTAGCACTAACAAAGAGGATTTGTATGTGTGCATGTAATATGGATCATAGCTATTGGCAAACCTTTTTGTACAAAGTCCTGCATATGTCAATACCATATGTGAATATTATTCGAAAAATCAAATTATTTTATGCTTAATAACAAGGGCCCCTTCGCGGAGAATAATACTTCCTCCGGTCCACAATAAGTGACCAATTTACTTTGGACACACCGATTAAGAAAATACAAAATTCTAAATAAAAATAATTAGTGTAACTAAATTACCCTTAATTAAATGTTGCAGTATAGTTAATGTGAGGAGTAAAAGATTTTTTAGGTATACGTACATAAGGGTAATTTTGAAAAAATAAATTGAATTTTTTCTTGATTATATAAATGGACACTTATTTTGGACCAAAATAAAAAAGCAAATTGGTCACTTGTTGTGGACCGGAGGGAGTATTATTATTTATGTTCATACATAGATGTAAATCACCTTGATTTTTTTTTTTTGCATAAAAAAGTGCTTACATTACCGAGGCACATCTTCAGCTTACCGAATACATGACCCTTGATCCTGGGCGTGAATATCAAGGAAATAAGATAGTAGGTTAGTAGGTAGTCGAGCGTATTTCTTTTTCATACCTGTAGGTTGTATATTCTTTCCGTACCTGTAGAACTAGTGTTATTTTCGTATTTCCTGTTCTTACATTTCAATTATCACGTGTTGCTTCTTTTCTTCGGTTATCTGGATGTTGTTACTGCTTTTCTTTCGATGGATTCTCCTGTTCCATGTTTCTTTTTTAAAACTGTTGTGATTATGCTTTCCTTGAGCTGAGGGTCTATTCGAGACAACCTCTCTATCTTCACAAGATAGGAATAAAGTATGCGTATATATTACCTTTCCCAGATCCTATTTGTGAATTTATACTAGGTATATTGTCGTTGGTGGTGGTGCTTACGTTAGTGGTGATATGTGCTATTATCGGAATAATCAAATGAATCTTTGGTTAGCGTAATCTTTATGGATGGAGGTTTCATTAGACTGATCAAATGAGACCTAAAAGTTAATGTGAAGAAGAAATTTCAAGTGAGAGAGACTTAATTTCAACAATCAAATATCAAATATCATTATCTTCAATTTGTTTCAGTGTTGGCTAAAGCCCTTACTTTACAAGAAATATCATACAAATTTACATGGCAAGAGGGGTTTTCCCACTGTATAAGTTCTTTAATTCCCTTCTCAATCTCTTTAGTTTCCTTCACAAAATTATCCATACAAAAACCAAATGCACTCAAACTTAAAACCAATTGTCCCTTGAGCTTCTCATCATTTTTACCACCTTTTACTATAACATCCACAACTTCATTTGAATGTTGAAGAAAAGAAACTAAGTTTTTCTCAATTTCCTCTTCACTTGAAGACCTTATATTATAAGGGGTTGGTAATTTTCCCAACTCAAGATCCACTGCAACTTTCTTCTTCTCAAATTCCTTGTCAAGTACAACAAGTGATTTTACCAAACTAACCTCCTCAAAACATTTTGTATATGAGCCAATGAAATCCTTAAAAAGCATGAGGTCAGCATCTAGTTTTTTCACAATTGTTTTCCACATATTACTGTCGATTTTTTCAGATTCTTGGTCTAGGAATCTTAGTGCTTGTGACCCAAAAAGTAAATATTCCACCATTTTTGACAATGATCCCATAAGCTTACCATAGCAACCACTACTAAAAGGCAAAAACCAGAAATTGGGCTCTGCCTCAGCTTCCGCAATGAATTTTCCTAATTCATTTACGTGGAATTTTAGCTTCTTTTGGCTTTCTTCTAAGCTATTTTTGCTATATGAACTGAAACTTATTGATTCAATGCAATCATGCAAAATTCCAAAACTCTTGGAAAGTTGGATTTTAGCTAATGTAGAAGCTCTTGTTGGCTGTAACAAAATTTCCACCATTATTGAACATGATAATCCAATGAAAGTTTCTGTAATTCTTGCTATGGCAAATTCACTTGGGGGACCAAATCCTTCTCTACCTAGAATTAGTACTGCCCCGATAACAGCAGAAATTCCACCTAAACACAAAGCAAAATGAAAAAGATCAGAGATAAATCCAAAATATTGATACGTTAAACTTTCGATTTTAATATTTGCTGACACGTTACTAAATTTTACTTATATATCTATACTTCAAGTAGAAAATAATGGTTCAGTTGAACTAGCTAACCGTGTAGGGGTTCAACTGAATCCAGTAATTTTAATACGGAACTTAGATATATATGTAAAAAATCACCAAATTTCAGTAAATACTACATTTTGAACACACAATGTCAATTGTGTAATGAGTTCAGTGGTAAAAATATTAAAATTCAGGATCCACCTCCACCCAACCCCCTTTTGTTTCAAAATATTCAAAGACTAAAGTAAACAGTCGACCACCTAATCGGTGAATGTATAATATATGTATAACTATATTTAATCTGTATGTAATCGATGTATACTAGTTAAAAAAATAAATAATAAATCCAAATAGTTTAGTTGTGTTAATATTCCTAAAATATTTTGCGTTGGACAAATTTCACTAGAAATGTCTAGTTTAATGTTAACTTATATGTATAATTATTATCATTTAATCTAAAAAAAATAAAAAAGAAAAAAGAGGGGAAAAAATCCCACCTGCTTGGCCGTACATTCTGCTACGGCTCAAAAAGCTGCTGACAATGAACCAAGGAAGCAGAGACAAGAACCTTATTTGCACAAATCTTTCAAAGAGAAAACATCCTAAGACACCATATACTGTTCCCAACACTGTCCCTTGTGCTTTAACATTTGCAACTTTGAATGTCGCTTCTCTTGTTGCTGCTAGACTTATGGCAACAGGCAATCCAGCCCAAAATCCATTTTCCTTGCTATAAATTGATCCAAAGAAAATTGCAAGGCCTAAAGAAAGTGATAGTTTGAAAGCAGCCATAAATCTTCTGCTATTTATAGTAATTGCCAAATTGGTCCATGTCTTTCTCATAAAACCTTCTTCTTCATCTTGTTTCTTGGATTCTTTTTTGGATGATAGGAAAATTGGTTTATTTAATAGGAGTTTTAGGCAAAAAAGAAAGAATAAAGAGGGTAAATCTTTTTTTGTTGGTTGAATTGTTTGAAGTGTTTGGAAGAACTTTCCAGCATTTTCTGCATTTGACTCTGGCACAGTTGCTGACTCAAGGGAAATGTTTTTGACTTGCTTTGAAATGTGTTCACTTAGTTTTTCTAGACCATCTTTTAGCTCTGAGTTAAGAATATCAAGTGGAAATGGAGGAGATTTTTCCAATGCAATTTCCATTCCTCTTAAAGGTGTTTGAATTTCTTGAAATTTATTTCCTGGTTTCTCTCCATATGGTCTAAATAACTTGAATGGAAATCGTTCCCATTTCATGCTTTCCTGTTACAAGAAATATATGAGGACAAATTTAACTTAGAATTACTACTGAAATAGTAGTAGTTAATAACTATGTTGCTCGAACTCTCCAAAAACATTGCTGCTCTCGTATCATTATTTTTGGAGAAGCTGACATGCATCCGACGATATTTTCGACGAGTCCGAGCAACATAGGTTAATAAACATGTAGTAGTTTATCATGGAAGCTTACTTGTTTGGATTTAATAGCTTGGAGAAGTTTGGGTCCATTGTTAACTAAGGATTTGGCTTGAGAAATTAGAGCAAGTGCAGATTCTTTGTCTTCAGCTGAGAATGCCTTTACAAACAGGTTAATCCTCTCCGAAGCATTTTCCACAAAGAGCCTGCTTTTCTCTTTTACCTGTAAACATTAACCAATCTTGTTAAAATAAAGTATTTAGTCACAGCCGATGCTTAAACTAAAGGAGCAAAGATAGTAAAAATAAGACTAGTCTTCTTCAAGTAATAGCTTGCGTGTGCACGGGTAACTTGCTCACTATGCAATAACTCACAAACCACACAGAAGATATAAACTATACTACACAATCCCGATTCGACGAGCTCTAACTGAGGAGACTGCTGGTACGGGAAATCGATACCACTCGCCCAACAACCAACTCAGCGAACCCTTGTCGGCATATTAAATTATATTGATAGTGTAAAAATATACTAATTTTTGAAGACTAAGTGCATGCTAATGTTGAAAATGAAAAGAGTAATAAGGCATTTCACACTAACTTTCATGACATTTAGTCAAGTAGTGATCAGTAGTAATCAAACTCTATATACCACTAGTGCGCGCGCTATTACTTAAATTTTCAACAACCACGAGAATTAAAGAGAAGTTTAACAAAGAATTAATTCTGATTCTCACCTCACAACAAGCAAGGTTTGGATAGGGTAACAACAACGCTAAAACACAAGCCCCAACTCCAACAGCAGTGCTAGCCGCAACATGAACCGGGTGCATAACCGGTTCAGTTTTTCCACCATTAATATAACCTATAACATACACAATAACAAGCTGTCCTAGCGCTATGCGCTTAGCTATCAAGTGAGTGTTTTCGGGTAGCACCACGAGGAACGCGCTCAGCGCCACGGCTATAGCCGTGGTGCTGGCCGTGAGCCGTGCCGGGCCGATCAACCACAGGCTCAATATAGCAGGACAAACACCTTGGACCGTGGCGTAAAGCGCGAGCCAACAACAGCGCAAAGTGTCACCTAACGTGGCATTAGTTATAACAAGAATAACAGTAACGTATGAAAAAGCTGGGAATGCGACTTGAGTCTTGAAACATTCTGGCCCGAAAAGGGTGACTACACCAACTATGGAGCAAGCCAAGGCGGTCCGAAAGGCGGACGCTAGGCACGTCCGCCACACAGCTCTAGCTCGAATGGATTCGAAGCTAGAGGTTGCCATTTTAAAGAAATGAATCTATGATTTTTGGAGAGGAGATGAATGGTATTTTCTAGTATTGTCCAAGTTTATTTAAGGTTGAATTCCTTCTTGTTGTGACGTTCGAATGAGTGGAGAAAATTGAGATAGGAGAAGGGTTTTTATAGAGTTGGATTTTGTAGGGCAGCACGTGAGAAGTAGTGGGATCCTTGTGGGGCTGGGGGTACTAAGGTGGAAGACTACGCCAGCCAAGAACGTTCTATGAGAAACTTAGGGTGAAATGAGTTCAATAAATTAGTAATATATGGATGAGGATAAGAAGATTTTATAAATGAGTTGACAATGACCCTTAGAATTATTTTCTGGATTTCGTCATGATCTCAGTCTTTTTTTTTTTTCCAGTAGAAAATGCTACAATGAAGTAAACTTTAAAAGACAAAGAAGAATCAAGATTTTTGGTTAATTTTAATCCCCATTGATACATCCTTGATCAAGCTCGTTCCTAAAATTATCTTTATAGGCATCCATTTCATTCATTGAAAATTCAAGGTTGAGACATAATTAACTAATTTAAAGACTGCTTTTTTTTTTCTCTCTCTCAAACAGTTTATATTATTAGGTGAGAGTTACATAATTCAATATGATATCAGAATATACAATGATTCTAATTTGAATCTTACCACCAACCCCGTCATCTAAAAGAGAATTTAACATGTTTAGACTATGAAAAATAACCAGATTCGCACGTGAGAGGACGTGTTCGTATATGTAGTCCATCTTTTCATATGTACCACGAAAACTACTGAGATTGCACTTAAATATAGAACTTTTTATTTTTTTTTTGTTTCTCACCCGGTGTTCGGTACCAATATTGGGACCCGATTGTATCCGCATTCGCGCCGGAAAATCACACATTGGAGGGTAAAGCTCCCTAACAAAGGCGACTCCATACCCAGGGATTCAAACCCGAGACCTCTGATTAAGGATGAAGGAGTACTTACCACTCCACCACAATTGTTGTTGGTTAAATATAGAACTTTGGTTACCCACAATGAGTGACTCACATATATTTACAAAACAGTTTAGGATGAATATCAAAGGAAGTGTCATTTTGCCCTCAATTAATAGCCCAATCTTCACCTCATCATCATTGTAGAAAGCAAGCTTCTTGTTGTGTGTATAAGTCCAAACCCCATATATATGTCAAGACAATACGTTGAAAACCTGTACCTTGACCATAAGAGAGATGCATTATCAAGTTGTTGGTTTGCAGCACACAGGTGCAGAGCTAGACAGAAGTAAGTACGTGTTTGGATAAACTCAGTATCATTTGTTTTGATTATGTATTTATATCTATGTACTATAAATTTTTCTTGCGAACCTAATAACTACTAATTAAGACGAGTTATGAGTTGAGGCGGTCTCGGGATTCGGTGTTCGTGGGCACCATGATATTCAATATAAATTTAACATCGCTCATAAAGATTGGTACGAGATCTTATGCTAATATCTGATTATTTTTTAAGACATGTACAAGTATATATATAGTTTTTGTCGAAATTTTTGAGTATCGGTGCTTCATCAACTCATCATGTGCGTCCGCCTATGATTAATATGGATTCAGTGGCAAGTTTAGAAGTTATAAACTTCAAATTTGCGACACTAAGGAGTTCTAGCGGCGGCTTATTATCGTACATACATTTGGTACTTTCTTGTGATTCAAAGCAAATAAGGGTACAGTGCCTAAAGGATTACAAGAATATCCACTAAGAATAGTTTCAAGCACTAGCAACTTCATTTACTACTGTATTAGCTAGTGCTGGTTGGTATCTTAAACCAAAATCATGATATTATTGTAAAAAATTTACATCTCTTTTAAGATTAATATTATTACAAAAAAATTGTCAAATATATCTGATGCCATTTCTTAGTCTTTCAAGTCATTTGAAAAGAACTATTTACAAAGAAAATGTTTTTACTTCTGGACATAAAAAAAGGAAAAAGAAAAAATACAATATATATATATGTCTCTCTATTCTTCTACCTTGATCTCAATCTTGCTTCTTGAATTACGTTGAGGGTTCTAATATAGGTTGCATTGTCAGCACTAATATAATTAATTATTACTAACTGCATAACTTAGTATGAATAAACAAACATTTGATCTACTAAGTTCGATGGGCAATCTAAAAAGAAAAGACAAGATATCATGTTCCTTAATAGTGTCTTATTCTGCACTTAATTACAGATTGATTAAAAGATTAATATCCATTGACAATAAGATGCCAAGCATATGGTCATTGCTCAGACTTGATCTTGAAAAAGTTTAATGTGCTAATCACCTATAATGCTAAGTAAAAGAAACGCAAGCTTGTCGTACGGCTTGAGGACAAAAAACAATTTAGGTGTAGCAAAAAGCTAAATATTGAACCCTCAATATTTAATAATAAAAACATTATGTGTAGAAAAATAGTGGCATAACCTTAGGATTTCCACTATGAATAAGTTAGGTTTTGGTTGCATGCCACATGAGTTAATTGATCTTTGAAGAGGGAAAGGGTCAGTTGGGACGTGGAAAAAAGACTCCCTTTTATCTTTATTTAATATTACACCAATTTAGCTAAAGCTAAAGATTAAATTTACATCCTATTCTTCTAAAACTTTTTATATTCATAAGGATATAATTTTATAGCATTAAAATTCTTGAAAATTCTTGAACACATAGGCAACTCGGTGCATTAAGCTCCCATAATACGCCGGGTCCGGAAAAAGACCGGACCTCGAGCAGAGTCGAATCCAGAATTTAAAGTTAATGGGTTCCTACAACGATCTCAACTTAATATACAATAATGTATGAGTCCACATATATAAATGATAGTTGTTGATATTTAATGAATTTTTTAGTACATATACAAGGTATAAACAAAAGTTACTGGGTTCCGATGAAACCGACCTTTATACTCTGGATCGCCCTTGACCACAAGGGTCCATTCTACGCAACCAATAGCAATTTATCAGTCTTATGTATCCACGAATACCTCAAGCGATTGGCCATTTATATTTCCTGAGGCAGTAGCGGGCCAGGAAGTTAGTGAAATTTTTTTCGGATCCGATTAAATTTAAATTTGCACCGAAAAATCCCGTTAGTATAAAATACGTCCTCAAATCCCAGATCTGTAATTAAAAATAAAAAAATCTTTACCACTTCACCATAATCAAATCAATTTTGCACTAGTTCTATATATAGAGAGAGAGAGAAAGAATGAGGATAGTTCGGTTTTGGCTTATGTAAGCTATATTTGGTGGTTTTTTCTTCCTTTGGTTGGGTCCTTGTTTGGTTGGTGGAGCATTACGTTAGTGCACGTACAGACACAAGCATATCACCATCTATCAACTTTCTACTAACAAAGCTGACATCAATAAAAGAATGTAACAAAAGGCTCCCCTTGAAATTGGTAGATTTTACATTATGGGTTCCAATACATTTGTATTGCATTACATTACATCAATAAAAAAAAACAATCAGAAATTTGTCGGCACTCAACCTAACTTTTTCTTCCAAATCTTTATGGGGAAAAATCTCTTAATATGCTGTCTGTGTAGCATAAGATGTGGAACTAGGTTGTTATGTGGTTTATAATTTGTTTTTTCTTATCTAACGAAAAAAAAAGATCAAAATTTATATCAGGATAACTGAAGTAATTCAAACTAACAAGAAGTCGATCTAATATATGAACGTAAAGTTAATGCAAGTTGATAGGTCCTTCCATTATAGAGTATACCATCGACTTCTCATACACATGCACTATCAAAGCCTTTGCAATAACTTGACTTTTCTCTTCACTTCAGTTTTGATATGATTTTAACTACCCAGCACCAACTCAATGAGCACCTTTGGGTGGTGTTTTTACTATTTGACTTACTTGGAACGATGATGAATCAAGACATGAAAATATACAATGCAAAAAGAGAAAGGTATGAAGGCCTAACATAAATAATTTATTTTTTTGAGACCCTATTATAAGTTTTAATGAGAAAGGAGAAGAGAAAAGTAAAATTGAATTCATACCTATTGTGTGAGAATTTCCACTAATACATTACAAAGACACACAGAATAACAAAAAAAAAAAAAAGTTAAAGTAATTTCACTACTAAAGAATCAGGGTTTAGTGATGGATAAATTTTTTACTTAATAGAAAAATTCATCGATAATGTCATTTAGCTATGGATTAATGACAAATTATCAAAAATTCTACTAGCTACGAGCGATTTAGCGACATATTAACGATGAAGTTCATTACTACATATTAGCTAAACTAAAATGGTTGTTTTAAACAACCAAATCTTTTTCTCATCAAAGGTGTTGACATATGCAGTTAAACAACCAAATCTTTTTCTAGTGAGTGTCCATTTTCTTTTTCTTTTATAGTGATTGTCCATTTAGTGTCAAGAACCTGATGTGAAGAATAAACTATTCTATCAGTATTCTTTGTCCACATAATAACCATTACTTAGGAAATATATAATAATGAAATGAAATGTTAGCTTTCCTATTAGGGAGTGAGGAGTTATAACCTATCAAAATTTCAGACTTGTTTCCTATGTCAGCTGTTTTATCTATTCAGGATCTGAAAGGTCACAAAATTTAAATTGTTTAGGATTTTTATTAATTAATTTCCTTGAATGAAATCTTAGTGCACAATTAACGTGTAAGTGACATTTGAATACTCTTTAACATATATAAGTCACCTTACTTTTTAACTAACATTTCTTTTTCCCCTTTTCTTCTACACGAACATTCTTAGCTATTTCAAATTAGTCCAATATAAGTCTTACTTTGTAACTCTAATTTATATACATTGGCAATATAAAATTAATAATATTTTAATTTGTTGTAACAGATAATTATTATACTTTATTTTTCGAGTCAATTACTCAAATGGTTACTCAACTATCTCAAATTATGTTCTAAAGTCACTTTTCTTTCGTTTGTAACAACAAAGTCACTGAACTATGCCTATTGCACTCAGAAGGTCTCAACTAGATTTTTTACATTTTGGATTACCAAATACCTATTTTACCCTCTAAATTATAAATATTTATCTTCTTTTTATTTTTCAAAAACTTTTAAAAATTACGATTATTTCCTTTTTAATTTATATTATGGACTTACCTATATAATAAATAAATATTATTTATAAATTAAAAAAATAAAAAGTATTTAAGCATCTATAATGCCGGAGTAACAAAATAATGAGCATAGTAAAAATATTAATTAGAATAATTTGTTTGTAATAATGATTTTAGTATTAACAATAAATATTCAAAAATTTATTTACACAATTCATAATGAAAGAAAATAAAGGTTGTAAAATATATATTCGATGCACGTATATAAAAATAATTACTCAAATAAAGGTATTTTATAATATACATTATATATTCTCAAAAATTATGCTCAATTATATTATATATATTCCATGCACGACTTAACATAGCATATTTTACCCTATGAAGATAGTCTCCCTGATTTTCAATGACATAACTTTGTGTCGTCGGAAAGTTGGTAGAAACATAATAAGATAATTGAGTATAATTTTCAAGAATATATAATGTATATTATAAAAATATATTATTTAAATAATTATTTTTATATTACGTGCATGGAATATATATTTTACAACCTTTATTTTCTTTCATTTTGAACTGTGCAAATAATTTTTTGATTTTTTGTTGTTAATACTAAAATTATTATTACTACAAATTATTTTAATTAATTTTTTAATTTGCTCATTATTTTGTCATTCCAGCATTATATATGCATAAATACTTTTTATTTTTTTAATTTATAAATAATATTTATTTATTCTATAGGTAAGTCCATAATATAAATTAAGAAAGAAAAAATCATAATATTAAAAAGTTTAAAAAAATAAAAAGAAGATAAATGTTTATAATTTAGAGGGTAAAATAGGTATTTGACAATCCAAAATTTGAAAATTTTAGTTGAATGACCTTCTCAGTGCAATAGGCATAGTTCAGTGACT
This sequence comes from Nicotiana knightiana, assembly GCA_005239525.1. Classification (NCBI taxonomy): domain Eukaryota; kingdom Viridiplantae; phylum Streptophyta; class Magnoliopsida; order Solanales; family Solanaceae; genus Nicotiana; species Nicotiana knightiana. The sequence goes on from ML391010.1 coordinate 18,878, forward strand.
TTGTTGTTACAAACGAAAGAAAAGTGATTTTAGAAGATAATTTGAGATAATTGAGTGACCATTTGAGTAGTTGACTCTTTATTTTTCAGCTTCTAATCGAACGTGAATAGTTATACGTAGTTATCTTTAAGTTTTCTATTAGTATAAATATTATATAGAGGTTAAGCTCAATTTATTTAATTTAAATATATATTAAAGTCCAATAGAAGTCTCGTCGTTGAAATGTATACAAGTGGAAGCGCCGCCTCGTGTACAAAAGCAGACATAAAGCTAATTGGAGGAATTCTGATTCAGGAACTCTTCAAATCTTGAACTAATCCAAAATAAAGAGAGTCAATCAAGGTGGATAATTAAACTGCAACTTGCGTTAAAAAGTACACAAAAATGTGCGACCTTAAAGTAAATCTGAGAGAATAAAAGAGAAAAGATAGGATGCAATTACAATATTGAAAAAAGGAGGCGAACAAAAGAAGATACCATCTAAAATAGAATAAGAATATATGAAAGAAAGATGTGGAGGAGCCTCGGCGCAATAGTCAAGTTATTTATGTATGATTTACAAGTTATAGGTTTGAGCCGTGAAATCAGCTACTGATCGATGTTTACATTAATGTACAGATTGTCTATATTATATCTCATTGGGTGTGGTCTTTTCCTAAATTCTACGTTAGCACGAAATACTTTATGCACCGGACTACCTTTAAAGATGCGGAGGAAGGGAAGCCTTATGTCCTCTCTCTTTCCACCTTTCAAACGAAGTAAATATAATCATGATGATCTTTCTCTTTCTCCTTCCTTTATCATTCTAAAAACAAATTGTATCCAAAGTATATATTGTAGTTAAAATTTTGAAGTCAAACACAAATTGATGTTTCTTACGACAGTTCAATTTTATACTAGTTCTTTCAATGTTGTATGAAATTCAAGCAGCAACGCTAGAACACTTTATCTGATAGACTCGGGGGACAAGGTGGGCGGAGCTACGTGTTTAATTCTTTTGTCGAAACTTACATTATGTATATATGGTTTTTTTTCTCGTATACATATTAGATCTTGAATTCCTTTAATTTCATCAAATATTTACTTTTTTCTAATTTTTGAATCCTCTAGTCACATTCCTTTTCTACCCTCCCCCCC
>ML391010.1:26109-39459 GCA_005239525.1 Nicotiana knightiana
CAAGCTTTAACCGTCATATGTGCTCTACGGCGGGGCCTGAAAAGCCATCAAAGACGAACAAAACGAACAAAAATTTTCTGCCCCAGTTTGAACTAGGAAAATTTTGTGAGTTATCAGAGAAAGTTATAAACTATCTAATTTATTGAAAGGCACACAGAAATAGTAGAATAAACTAGCTAAAAGAGATAAAATTTTGTAACGAGGGATTGTGTACACTACTTTACAAGGAGGATTGGCAACCAGGGGTTGGAACCCTGTATTACTGAAAGGAAATGTAACCAGGGGTTGGAACCCTGTACTACTGGAAAGAAAACGTAACCAAGGGTTGACACCCTATATTACTGGAGAGAAATGTAACCAGGGGTTGGTACCCTGTATCACGGAAGAAGAATGTAACCAAGGGTTGGTACCCTGTATTACTGGAAGGAAATGTAGCTAGGGGTTGGTACCCTGTGTTACTGATAAAGCGTTGAATTCCTATAGGCGAAATGGTTCTTCCTGGGTTAAGCTATGTAAAATGACCTGAGCGAAGAGTTCTTCTACCCGGAACTATGAGCTGGATCACCTAGGTGAAATGGTTCTACCTGGGTTAAGTTATGTAAAACACCCTGAGCGAAAAGTACTTCTACTCGGGACTATGAGTTGGATCCCCCTAGGTGAAATGGTTCTACCTGGGTTAAGCTATGTAAAACACCCTGAGCGAAGAGTACTTCTACTCGGGACTATGAGCTGGATCCCCCTAGGTGAAATGGTTCTACCTGAGTTAAGATACTACACTAGGAGGTGTGAATAGTAGTGATGCATGCTAAAAATAAAATAAAAATAGAGATTTTAAGGAGCTTACGTTCAGTGACATTCGTCCTTTAAGAATCTCCATTCTGCACTGCTTTGTTCCTGCTTCAAACAAAGAAAAATTTATGAGTTTTCAAAGTGGTGGTTGGTTTGTGGCCTTGATGCCCTATTGTGGTTTGACTTCACGGCCTCTCCGCAACTGAAGAACGGATTCTATTAGTATGGTACCGAGATGCTCAGCTGATCTTGTATCATTTTCTGGAGACCTTGGCTTTCCAATGTTGCCCCCAACTGTTTCATACCCGGACGTCCTTGGTATTGCGACCTTTGTCTCCGAGGCAATGCAATTTTCTTTAAAAATCAAACTCAATTGTCTTGCACCTAGTACTGATTTGTGTCTGCAATGCTTATCAACATTTCTCATGAAGAGGTCTTGCTTAGGCAACTTTTTCAATCTCTTTGAGACACTTTGTTCGCCTTGTCAAATGAGATCACAAACGGATTCGTACCTTCGTCAATGTCGTATATGCCCCAAATTGTGCTCGATATTACGGGGAAACTGTAGCCAGTTTTGCAGGCATTTTTTTGCTTCGCTTTTGACGAAAGATTATACCGAAAGGGACTCAAAGAAAATTATGGTTAAAAATATAAGAATACTTGAAGGTGCAAAAGAACTGTGCTTAAACAAAAGGCGTCCCTTTCGGGGAAAGGAACAGGGAGACTTATCTGGAAGTATGTGCCGATTTCAATGAATCATGACATGCATTTTGGATTGGACGCCTGATCCGTCTCAGCTGTCTAATTTCCAAAACCTGTCGCAAAGGTTCATCTTGAAACTGTCTTGGTCGTGCTCATGCCGGGGTATCGAAGACTCTCATTCGGCTAGTAGCGCCCTTTGCGAGTTTTCACCAACTGACCTCTCTCGTTTGTCTACTCACTGTCGCCTTATGGTGCCCTTTTGGGTTTTCACCAATTAGACTCTCTCATTTCTTTTTATTTTTTATTTACTATTTTTTTTACTAAAATACGACATGCGGAAGGTTGCCCATGGCATGGTGACTTCAAATATTCTCAAAGATCGACCAGAAGTTCTTAACATGGAAAAAATGGGAAAAGGAACCTTGAACTGAATTACCACTTTTGGAACCGTTTCTACAGAAAAACGGTAAAATAAAACAAACTTCTGCCCCAGTTTTGGAGTATTGGGCATATGGATTTTTGTTGTGATGGGACCGAACCCAGGGTAAGGCTTCCTACATATCCTTTCGGAATCAGGTCGGACGAAGTTCAACGACTCAGAAGATTCTTTGTTTGGATTCTTTGCTTTTCTTCCTTTTTTTTTGCAAGTACATAGGTTCCAAAAGCGGAAAACAAAGAAGACAAATACATCTCAAAAGGGTTAACAAGAGGGTGACACCTATTTGGAACAAACGAGAAATAGTGGCCTTCATCATCTCGATTATGATAAAATCATGTGTGAAAGTTCCACAGTGGGTATATATCAGACATAATATCTTTTGACTGCATTTGCGTTAATGGTCATGTATGGTACCCTTCCTTCTTCATCTACCAGGTGCAAGGCCCCTTTTGGTAACACTTTCTTGATGATGTAGGGCCCTTGCCAATTTGGGGCGAACTTTCCTTTAGCTTCTACTTGGTGTGGAAGAATGCGTTTTAGAATGAGTTGTCGCACCTCGAAGTGCCTTGGACGCACTTTTTTGTTGTAAGCGCGTGGCATTCTTTGCTGGTATAACTGGCCAAAGCACACTGCCGCTAGCCATTTTTCATCAATCAACATTTAGTTGTTCCAATCGGGTCTTTACCCATTCTGTATCTTCAATCTCCGACTCTGCAATGACTCGGAGAGATGGAATTTCGACTTCGGCCGGTATAACCGCTTCTGTTCCATATACCAATAGATAAGGAGTTGCTCCAACGGATGTGCGAGCAGTTGTGCGGTATCCCAAAAGAGCAAAAGGCAACTTTTCATGCCATTTTGTGGAACTTTGGATCATCTTCCTAAGAATCTTCTTGATGTTCTTGTTCGTTGCTTCAGCGGCTCCATTGGCTTTTGGCCGGTAAGGGGTAGAATGGCGATGCATAATTTTGAATTGCTCGCATACCTCTTTCATCAAATTACTATTTAGATTGGCTGCATTGTCAGTGATNGCCTTCATAAAATTACTATTTAGATTGACTGCATTGTCAGTGGTAATGGTCTTCGGGATACCAAAATGACAGATGATGTTAGAATGGACAAAGTCTACCACTGCTTTCTTGGTGACTGCTTTGAAAGTGGCGGCCTCCACCCACTTGGTGAAGTAATCAATTGCGACCAAAATGAATCTATGCCCATTTGAAGCCTTTGGCTCGATTGGCCCAATAACATCCATTCCCCAAGCAACGAAAGGCCAAGGAGAGGACATGGGATGCAACTCCGAAGGTGGTGAGTGAATCAGGTCACCATGAATCTGGCACTGGTGACACTTGCGAACAAAACTGAAGCAATCTCGCTCCATAGTAAGCCAATAATACCCTGCCCGCAGGATCTTCTTCGCCAAAACATATCCATTCATGTGGGGTCCACATACCCCCGAATGCACTTCACTCATGATCCGCTCAGCTTCTGTGGCGTCTATGCATCTCAACAAGTTCAAATCTGGGGTCCTTTTGTACAAAATTTCCCCATTCAGGAAGAAACCGCTGGCAAGCCGCCTTATAGTTCTTTTTTGATCTCCTTTGGCATGCTCTGGGTATTCCCTTGTTTTCAGGAATTGTTTTATGTCATGATACCATGGTTCACCATCTGGTTCTGTCCCAACAGTGTTGCAGTAACCGTGTTGATTCTGAATTTAGATTTCCAATGGATCGATATGAGTGTTGCTCGGATAAGGAGCCATCGAGGCTAAGGTAGACAAGGCGTCGACTAGTTCGTTGTGAAACCTGGGAATGTACCTGAACTCAATGGATTTGAATCTTTTGCTCAGGTCTTGCACACATTGTCTGTATGGAATAAGCTTGATGTCTCGAGTCTCCCATTCGCCTTGGGCTTGCCGAATAAGCAAATCAGAATCTCCCATAACGAATAGTTCATGCACCTCCAGATTGAGGGCCATTTTTAGACCCATGATACAAGCTTCGTATTCTGTCGTATTATTGGTACAAAAGAAATGGAGTCGGGCCGTTACAGGGTAATGTTGTCCGATAGGCGATATGAGGATTGCCCCGATCCCAACTCCTTTCATATTGACAGCCCCATCAAAATACATTTTCCATACATGGGTGGTGTCTGGAATTACTTCCTCTATTGAGTTGACCTCTTCGTCTGGAAAGTATGTGCTCAGTGGCATGTAATCATCATCAACTGAATTCTCTGCTAAATGATCTGCCAAAGCTTGTGCTTTCATTGCGGTGCGAGTGACATAGACAATGTCGAACTCTGTAAGCAGAATCTGCCATTTTGCGAGCCTGCCAGTGGGCATCGGCTTTTGAAATATGTACTTCAAGGTATCCATTCTGGATATGAGGTAAGTGGTGTAGGCTAGGAGATAATGCCTCAACTTCTGAGCAACCCAAGTCAAGGCACAACACGTCCTTTCTAAAAAGGTGTACTTAACCTCATAATTGGTGGACTTCTTGCTCAAATAATAGATTACCTGTTCTTTTTTGCCTGTTGCATCATGTTGCCCCAGAACGCATCCAAAGGAATTATCCATCACCGATAGATATAAAAACAAAGGCCTACCAGGTTCAGGTGGGACCAGTACGGGGGGTTTTGACAGATAGTCTTTGATCCTATCAAAAGCTTTTTGGCAATCGTCTGTCCACTTGATAGCAGCATCCTTTTTTAGCAGCTTAAAGATGGGATCGCATGTGGTTGTGAGCTAAGCAATGAACCTACTGATGTAGTTCAACCTCCCGAGCAAACTCATGACTTCCTTTTTATTCCTCGGGGGTGGCAAATCTCGAATGGACTTTGTCTTAGATAGATATAATTCGATGCATCTCCGGCTGACTATGAAACCGAGGAGCTTCCCATATGGAACCCCAAATGCACACTTGGCTGGATTAAGCTTAAGGTCGTACCTTCGAAGCCGTTCGAAGAACTTTCTCAAATCGCGCATGTGATCAGCTTGTCTCTTTGATTTTATGATGACATCATCGACATATACTTCTATCTCTTTGTGCATCATGTCGTGGAAAATGGTGGTCATGGCCCTCATGTAAGTTGCCCCTGCATTCTTCAAACCGAATGGCATGACCCTGTAACAATAAGTACCCCATGGAGTGGTGAAAGCGGTCTTTTCTGCGTCGTCCTCAACCATTATAATCTGGTGGTACCCAGCATAGAAATCCACGAAAGATTGTATCTCATGCTTTGTGCAATTATCTATAAGGATGTGGATGTTTGGCAAAGGAAAATTACCCTTCGGACTTGCCTTTTTCATGTCCGTGTAGTCAACACAGACTCTAGTTTTTCCATCCTTCTTTGGAACGGGCACCACATTTGCCACCCAGGTGGTGTATCGGACAGCTCTGACCACGTTGGCGCCTAATTTCTTCATTATTTCCTCTTTGATTTTGTCACTCATGTCCGTTTTAAATTTTCGTTGCTTTTGTTGGATTGGTGGAAAATCAGGATACGTGGGAAGCTTATGAACCACTAGGTCAGCACTTAAACCCGGCATATCATCATATGACCAAGCAAACACATCTCTGTATTCAAATAAGAGTTGAATCAAGGAATCTCTGGTTTTTTGTTCAGTGTGAATGCTTATCTTTGTTTCTCTAACTTCTTCGTGACCCCCGATATTAATGGAATCAGTTTCATTGAGGTTGGGATTAGGCTTATTTTCAAATTTTTCCAACTCTCTTGTTATTTCCTCAACAGCCTCATCTTCGTCATATTCAACCTCTTGATGCATTATTTCGAAATTAGACAGCTTTTTAAGATCTGGGCGTGAATTCCGCATGCATGTCATGTTATTAAAGCCGGCATTAACGAAACTGAAATGGAAACAAAATGACTGAATTAGGGAACGGAAAAGATACACAATTTTAATACGAAACTGAACTGCATTTCATTGACCGAAAGGATAGAAGGGTTAACATCAAAACAAAACAATCATACTGAGGTGTTTGGATTACAACCCTGAAAGCAACCCAAAATACAAAAAGAAACTGCAAAAGCAAACTACCAAGACTCCTTCCTTGTAGGGAGAGGAGTTGTTTCCCAATTGTGGAGCATGGTATCTGGGCCAATTAGTTGCACATCGGCACGACTAGTGCCTTCACCTTCCTGGATCATATTCACTTTAGAAAACATCTGGCTGAATCCATGGCAAATTTCATCAATCTTTGTCTGCGCCGAGGAATGTTGACCTTCTTGGAGTCGCGGCTTGACAAAAGTGTCGAAAATGTGAGGGATAGGTTGTTGCAAGACCCATCCGTGCTTTTTGCGGTGTTTGGCTTTGTCTTCGTCTGCTTGTGTCGGCCTGAAGCCTAAACCAAAATTACCCTGGTTACTGAACGGAGAAATGGGCTCCGAAATTCCTTGCAATGATGCCCCCAAGCCTTTTCCTGGCTCATAACCTTGTCTCAGCATGAGTGCTGCTACCATTACAGATGTGGCGGAAAGACGAGGATGCAGAATGGGCCTTCCTTCCTCAACATGGTCCGCAGCAACCACTTCAAAAGCCTGGTAGACAATGGATTCGTACCCTTCCTTGGCCTCAATACAGGGGATTAACGGGTCATTATAAACGGACGACTCGTCTTCCCCATGAACAATAATTTCTTACCTGTCATGTTCGAATTTGAGCATCTAATGCAAAGTGGATGGCACAGCTCGGGCCATATGGATCCATGTCCTTCCAAGAAGAAAGTTATAAGAAGTGTCCATTTCCACTACTTGGAAGACAATTTCGAAGTCAACCAGCCCAATCATCATGGTGAGGCTGATCTCCCCAATGGTATCTCTCGCCGAGCCATCAAAAGCGCGGATACGGATATTGCTGGGTCGGATTCTGTCTGTATTGATCTTCATGCTCTGCAAGGTGGAGAGAGGAAATACATCTACGCTTGAGCCTCTATCAACCATAACTCGTTTCATGTAGTGCCTCTCACATTTAACAGTCAAGTGCAAAGCCTTGTTGTGCCCGGCTCCTTCTTCGGGGAGTTCGTCATCAGTAAAGGTGATTCTGTTCATCTCAAAAAATTTGTTAGCCATCTTCTCTAACTAATTCATTGTGGTCTTCTCTGAGACATGTGCCTCGTTCAGGATCTTGCTTAACACACGAGCATGCTCTTTTGAATGTATGAGCAGAGATAGTAGAGAAATTTGGGCAGGATTTTTTCTCAGATGGTCAATGATTGAGTAATCCTGAACTTTCATCTTCTTCAAAAACTCTTCTGCCTCTTCTTCATTGACTGGTTTCTTTATTGGCAATTGGCCTTCCCTGATTTGCTTGGCCTTCCTCAACTCTTCTAGAGAGTAGCACCTTCCCGATCGAGTCAAACCTCCAGTTTCCCCCACTTCTTCTATGATTTCCTTGCCTTTGTAAGTCATCACAGTTTTGTTGTAGTTCCAAGGAATGGTCTTCGTGTTTGTCACAGGGGGTTGCACGACAGGTTTGATTATGATTGGCTCAGTTATACCCTTCGTACCGCCCTGGTTCTGCCTTGTGATGGGGTGGCCTCCAAGGACATACAACCTTGGGCTTGGAACATTGGAGCGAACTTCCAACCTCGAGATTTTTGGACCAACTAAAGTTGCCTTCTCTGAGTTCTGGACGCCTTTCACAATCAATGACACATCTCGGCTTGGACTTACTTTTAGACCTGTTCCTTCTTGAATGGCTCCTGATGTTATTTCTACTCGACCAGCCGGCTTGTATTCTTGATCTCGGTCAATCATTCCCACAAAGTGGACATCATTGTGTACTGGCAAGGGGTTGTTGGTCACATTAGGAGGGTCCTCGTCATTTGTCANTACATCTAGCATTTGCTTGAAATACATGTGAATCAGGATGCATATGGTGGGGAGCGACGGGTCCAATCACGCCTATTTGCTTCAGCTTCTGGAATAAACTAGAGTATGATTCAGCCAATGGGGTGAATTTTTCTGCCGGCCTTTGCTCTCGACCATAATCCTGCCTGGGACGAGCATTGTAGGGTGCCCAAAAATTTTGTTACCGAGGTCGGGGGATCCTTGGAGCTGGTGCCCATACTTGCTGATTGGGAGGCCAGGCATAAGACTGAGCATTGAACACTGTGTACTGTGGTAGGCCCACAGAGTATTGAGGAATTGGCGGAGGATAATAATGTCGAGGGTAGCTGGATTGCCCCTGCTGAACTTGCACATAAGGGTGCGGTGCCCCCTTTGAATTTTCCTGGATCCCGAAGTCATCATGGACCCCGCATCTCTCTTCTTTTTATTTGCAAAACTTCCCGACCCATTTTGGATAGCTTGAGTAGTGGCTTTGAGAGCAACTTGACTTACAATTCTGCCAGTCTTGAGGCCATTTTAGACCATTTCCCCTATTTTGGTTGCCTCTGCAAAAGGTCTACCCATCGCGGACTCTAGTCGCTTGCTCCCTCCACTTGATTGCATACTCCCTAAAGCTTTCAATCGGCTTCTTTTTCATATTAGACAGGGAATTGCGATCTGGTGCAATATCTATGTTGTACTAGAATTGTTTGATGAAGGCCTGGGCCATGTCGTCCCAAACATGCCAATGAGAGATATCTTGGTCGATGAACCATTCTGAGGCTACCCCCGCAAGACTTTCCCCAAAATAAGCCATCAGCAATTCTTCTTTTCCACCTGCACCCCTCAGCTGGTTGCAGTACCTTTTCAAGTGGGCGATGGGGTCGCCGTGTCCATCATACCTCTCAAATTTTGGGGTCTTGAACCCTGGCGGAAAATGAATGTGAGGGAACATGCATAGATCACTGAAAGATACACTTTTGTGACCGCCTAGTCCTTGCATGTTCTTTATGTTTTGTTCAAGACTTTTCATCTTCCTGGCCATCTCATCTGGCTCAACTGTCTGGGTAGGCTTTTCATTTTCCACCGGGGACTCGTACTGAGGAGTCTGGTTGTATGGAGCCGAGACCCTGAAAGCCACATTTGGAGAGTAGTATTGTCCATCATAAGCATGAGATGGTGGCTCGTTGTTAGTCCTCGTCACAGGTGGTGGTGGCGGGACTGTATATACCGGTGCGCCAGACACGACAAGAGGGGTGTTCCTGACTGGTGCGGCTGGAGGTCGCACATTAGAGGTACCAGGGGCGGCATGGATGTTGTACTTTGGCACGTACCCTGGTGATGTGATCATTTGTTGCACGGAGCGGTGGCTGAGTAGCCAGGGGTACGGTAGAAGTTCCTTCTAAGGGACCCTGAGGTGGAGGCTGACCGGAGACCCAAGCTTGATATACATCCGACAGTTGTTGTTTTAATCTTCTCACTTCCTCCGACTCTTGCTCAACTAACTGGCCATGGGGGTCATCACTAACAAACTCAATTTCATCATTATTATCCATTGGTACCTTCCCTTTAGATCTGGTGAAGTAATGATGTGTTGCCAGTTTCACCACAAACCAATCACCTTAAGCTTACTAGATAAAATTGCAACAAACGTGTTAGGGTTAAGCATTTTACACATATGAATCACACATAATATGCCAGGTTCCTAACATTGTCATCATTTCTAACATGCTTTTGGAAGGCTTCATGTTTCATCCCGGCTTATGAGGCTGTTGCTTTTTAAGACAACAGACTTTTTAAGACAAAGGGCAAAATAACAAGACTCAAGACAACAAAAGACCCTTACATACTCAAAAACCACAAAGGAACAGTCAAAATGATCTGCCAGCTAAAAGAAGATCCAAAATTCTTCAAGAGAATCCACCAGAATTATTGTAGTCATGGAGATTATTCCTGCGGTTGACCCCCAACATCGCGGTATATCTTCTCTAAATCTGCAGATATGTGACGAGCGACGTTCAATGATACTTCAGCAAATCGTTCGGGCGTCATTCCCTGACAACTCCTGCAAGCTCGGGAGGTATATGTGGCTACCTCGAGGATCTTTCCCTTAATGTGTTCCTGAGCCAAGTGAAACTCTTGATTTTGTTGACCACGGGTCTTAGCTAGATCCAGTGCGTCGCGCTCGCGCTCCAAGGCCATGTCTATTTGGCGCCGAATCTCTAGTGACTCCCCCTCCAACCGATTGATCATACTTTGGTAGTGATGTCTTTCTATTTCAAACTTCGCGATCTGGTGCTCCTTTCTTGACTCAACTCCTCCTATCTGATCCCTCAGACCTTGTATTAACGGAGAAAAACCTCTGCGCTCATGATCATGGACCACCTTGAATTGAGCTTTTCTTTCTTCCTGTTGTTGAGCAGTAGTGATCACTTTTTTCCTGCCTAATCTGAGCTTTGAGTGCTCGCCTCTCTTGTGCCCACTTAGACTTTTCCCGCTCGAAATCAACCTGTTGTATGTCCATGGCTGTCTCCAATATGCCTTTATCTTCTTGTAAAATGTCAATACGGGGTTGGAACTCTAGTGTTACTTCCCTTCTGGTTTCTCTAACTCTGGCCTTGATCTCCTCTTCCCAATCAGTCGCATGTCGTATGGATCTTTCTGGCCTTTGCTCCGGGATAGCCTGGTTGTGAAACCACTCAAGGCATGCGAGGCTTACCTCCCCACGTTCACGATCAGCTACCATCTCATCCAAATCATAAAATCGACTACCAAACCAGACCTTTTGTGCATATGACTCCCTTGGAGGTTCCTCTACCTTGAATTCCCACATAAACGGACGCATGTCCTCAATCTGGGGCCTCTTTTGCTTTCTCCCTAGCTGGCGCATGACGCGTAGGGGTGCATAGGGTTGGAAACCTCTGAAACCCATGAGTATGAAGAACGGACGATACGTCGACATATGCATGATCCTAGCAGAAGGGAACCAATAATAGTTCCAAGTGATTCTATCAGCACTCAACAAACTGAGCAATGTCTGCCAAGCCCTCACCCCCTCTAGAAGATTACAACTTGCGGCCCTCTTTGGGTGACATCCGATATAATTCAGCCAATTGTCATTGAAATTTATTACTATTGGATGATGATAAAGGTGCTCTATGGACCACATCTGCAGTAGAATGTTGCATTCCTCGAAGTAATATTCACCCTCTTAGCAGCGGGTCAAAGCTCGAAAAATATCTCCCAGAATCATGGGAAGAATGGTGTGATCCTCGCTACTTTGCAAAAACGAGACCACCGCAGCTAATCGAATTCTGATGCGCCCACCACGCTGTGGAAAGACCATGATCCCCAGAAATGATATCTTGAACGCGAACACTCTCAACTCCCTCCATGCGTCGTAACTCAATTGGTTGATAAATTTTGTGCCCGAGAAGTTTTCAAACCATTTCTCGTCCCCGAATCTGTCATAGAAATATTCCAGCGAAACCCAGCCTTCGTCCAGGCAACCCATTGGAATTCGACGGAGGCATAACTTTTTCAGAAAGTTGTTTACACTATTTTTTCTCGGAGCAGCAGGTTTTTTCCCACGAAGGTCCCTCCCTAATCCGGTAAACCCACCTAAATCTTCCAATGTAGGCGTCATTTCACAGTCTTTGAATCTGAAGACATTGTTCAGGGGGTCCCAAAAACCTACTAGAGCCTTGATTAAATCTCTGTTAGGCTTAATTCCCATGATATTTGTGAGGAACTTAAGGTGCTTGAATACTTGATTTCGTTCCCATGTCGCAAAACTAGCCCACCAATTACAGAGACTACTCGGGGTCTTATCTTTTATCAAAAACATAGGAGGTGCCTCGTACCTTACCCTTTTCTGGTAGCTTCTTTGAGGAGAATTCATGGTGACCTAAGAATAAAAAAAAGGGTCAGGACTTTCCTAAGCTATATGAAATTCTGATTATTCCTTTCTGTTTATTTTAAAGAAAAAAGAAAAAGGTCATTTAAGACTCGATCTATTTACTATTTTTGAAATTAGCAGACACAAAAAATAATGAAATGACTATTATTATAAACACGGTCTTTTGATTCTTCTACGAAAGGCTTACAGGATTTCTCAGTAAAAACGACTAAGCATGGGGACAAAATAAAAATAAAATTAAAAATAAAAAGGTAAAATGAGAAATAGACAAACTAAAAATGGCTACTTTAACAAAAATGGTCCTTCGGTACTTCCCAGGAAGATTTTAAGGTTGTCTTGGAAAAACGGCCGGAATACGAAGGCAAACAGTAAAAGGTGACCAAAGAATATGAATTTTTTTTTCCGAATTTCGAAAAAACTTTTAAGAAAGAAACCCCCCCCCCCCTCTTTTAATTTTTTGGGATATTTGGACCTTTATTTTGAATTGATGAAAGGAATACTTATAAAGAAAATTTTATTTTTGTAGATCTTGAATTTTCTTTTCAATTTTCGAAAGAGTGAAAATATTTTTGATTTTTTATTCTAGTTTTTTTTTCAAAATGTTTTTCCTTCTTTTTTTTTTTTGAATTTTGGGAAAAAGACTTCTAAAAAGAAGGTAGGAAAAAAAAAATATATATATTTCGAATTTTGATTTTATTCTCTTTTAAAAATGGAAGAAAATATTGTTGGGCTTAAATTTTTATTTGGGATTTCTAAAGAATGAATTAAAGGAATTTATTTTTTGGATTTTTGAAAAAAAAAAGGGGGCCAGAACTTATGAAGTTTGCCTACGTATCTCACATCCGGTGAGAATCAGACCCGCATAGTTCGGTGAAATTGAGTATTTTTCTCTTTTGACTTTTTATGAAATTAATCTTTACATCTCACGTCAGGCTACTACAAAAAAAAATTATTTGTACTAAACTAGGAGAATGTTTTTTTTTTCTCTTTTTTTTTTGTTTAAATTCCACTCAACTATTTTCTAAAGCCGGTCAACAACGCAATTAAGCCTTCCAAATAATGTAACAAGTAGCACAAAAGTGGACATGATGGTCTTAAAGAGGATACCTGTTTTATATGGACCCAACCCCTGTGTCGAGTTTCGCTAAGTTAAATGCACGTGATGCAAATAAAGCGAACCTACTAGGGATACCCGGCATGATGTTTGTTCTTCTATGTTTAAATCCTAGTTGAGAATGTATCTAGACTGGCTTACTCGAGCGGACAACTCGAGCCGAGGAGGGTCAGTATACCGATAGCATTGCTTCCGGCTTAACTAGTGGTGCCCCTCGCCTAAAATATGTGTGACTAAAATACTTCATCGGGTGACAAGCACCTCGGCTATCTCAAAGAAAGTGGGCTATGTCAAGCAAATGTCCAATTCTTAGTTTCAAGAAGACTCAGGGGAGTGCGTGAGAAGACAGTTTATACGTACAGTTCAACAATATCAAAGCCATAAAAAGCGAACAATTAGCACATTAGGCACAAATAAATCACGATATATACAAAATTAATGGAGCCAAATAAAAAGTCAACATGTACAAGCTCGAATTATGGAAATGAAACCCAGTTCCCAGCAGAGTCGCCAGAGCTGTCACACCCCTTTTCTACC
>ML391010.1:40300-104685 GCA_005239525.1 Nicotiana knightiana
AAGATGTGTGTTATTGGATTATTGTGGGTTAAAGATTTTTTCCAATTAAAGTGACAATTTTAAAATAGGGATTATTTTATTTCTCAGAGTCGCCACTTGGAATTAATTTTTGGGTGTTCCAAGTCACCTTTTATTTGAATCCCTAGTCAAAAGAAGGTTTGACTCTATTTCGGTCCGCAAAAACAAAGTTCGGGTAAGGAATTCTATTGACCGAGGAGAAGGTGTAAGGCATTTCCCGAGTCCCGTGTTTCTAGCACGGTCGCTTTGTTGACTTAAACTCGGCTTGAATTAATTTTGGACAAATTGTGATTTATAAGATTTTCATGTTTTACCTATCCGCTTTTACGTCTTGACTATTAGATTTATCAAGGAAAATGATTTTGGATAAATTACGTTGTTAAAACCATGCTACGCAAGCAAATGCGTGATCGAGATGAAATTGATTAATTTTATCATAACAGCGCTACGCAAGCGAATCTGCAGTTTTGACGAATATTATTAGTATATTATTACTTTTGAAAAAAAAAAGTTACTACATTTAAAGAAATTAATGAAAAATTAACTATCGCGCTACGTAAGTGAATCCGCGATTTTTAACAAATTAAAAACTAACTAAAACTAATGGGTATGCTGTGAGATTATTGAATTAATTTATTGAATATTAAACATCACGCTACGCAAGAGATTCCGTGAATGAAAAAGTTAAAGCGCGCCTACTAGTTGCGTAGCGTCTACATTATTTTGAAAATAATAATAATTGAGTTATTTATTAAAACAATAAAAAAAAACTATTTTTATTAAAATTATGTGACACTAAAATGTAAGAACTAATTGAAATTATTTTAAGAGAATGCATTAATATATTCTATTTACCTTGTCGACACTAAGCTTGCCAAAAATTATTCTCAATTTGGTCCAAAGTGTAGTGGACCTTATATGACAAAAGAAAGCTCTACTTACATCTAGTTGTTATTAATCCATGACTATTGAGTAAAGAAGAAAAAAGAAAAAAAAATTAATTCACCGTAGCTAACTTGATTTTATGTTACCTTAATGACAAAAAAAACCTTATTAAAGTTGCCAATGATATTGGGAACAAATGCACATGGAAACGTGATTAATTGAAAAATTTAATCCATATTAACAAGACTATCATGGAAAAGTCAAGTAAGAATAACAGTATGGCCTACCTTCATGCCATCAGAGAGAATGATCTTTGAATTAATGGAATAATTTTCTAGCAAATTTGGACTTAATAAGTAATAGAATATTATTTCTTAAGCTGCACTAAAATCAGAATCGGATTTAGCTAAAACAATAAAGCGTACACATGAATTCTAAATCTCATACATCACATGTAAAAATGAGGACCCAATTACATACAAAAAAAATCTACATCATTACCAATTTACAACCAAACATAAAAGAATTCACAATTCTAACATTTACTTTTAGCAACCAAGAGATGAAATAAGAAGCAGAAGAAACTAAAATGATTTCAAGTAATCAAGTCTTTCGCATTTCATTCATATCATGAAAACTACATTACAATGTTAAGAAGAGTACCTAGACTGCAGAAACAGCAAAGAAGGCGACATGGATGAACTTTGTTATCCACTATCCAATGAGCACAACAAGAGTGTCAAAAATTATAGCAAACAAATAGCAACAATTTGGAGTGGACAACAGCAAGCCCGTAACAAACAGAAACCCAGAAACTTGTACCAAAGACAAAGATAGAAGTTGTTTCTATACAACTTCTTCACCAACAAGACCTTAAGAAGAAACTTACTGGAAAAAAAATCTTTAGTACTTTGCAAGCTCCAACAATTCTCCTTTTTCTTCAGTTGTGTTTTCTTAGAGTGTAAAGGATGATGGCCAAGTGTTTTTTTTTTTTAGAAGTGAAGAAAGAGCAGCCCTTAAATAGGAAGTAAAAAGCACTTTTTTGGACAACTTTTGTTGACTATAAATCTATCCAAAAGAACTGATATTTGTTTATCAAAACCCGCCCAAAGGACTGTCCAAATAGGAGAAAGGACAGTCTTTTTTCACCAAATTTTCATACAAAGTAAAGTAGTTGTATTTCTAGCATACTTCAAATAGTGAAAGAAAACTACCCTGCACTTTAATCTCATCATTCTACTTCCTACTCCTCACTTTACAAATATCCATAGCATCTCCTACTGATTTTGAACAAACCACCAAATAGATAATTACGTTTGAACCACAAACAAACTGAAAAATAGAACTAGAACTACTAGATTTTAGCAACATAAAAGACAACTAACTAAAATAATAGCTGAAACAAACGAGCACCTAATTGACAAGTATTTTTTTTAAGATACTAAACTTTAGTTAATTAGTGCAACGAATTAAACATGATAATTAGAAACTAAAAAGTTACAAATTTGAACCTAAAACTAGTTTCAACACCACGGGCAGAAATTATGATACAAGAATCTGATTGAAACAATGAACTAACACAATAATTCAAAATCAACAAGCGACGACCAACACTACTAAAATTCGAATATTCTAACATAAACAAACTGAATCGTCGATTATCAGAATCTAAACCTTAATTCTAAATGCTAACAAAATCAGAAATTTAAAGAAGTTGATGAGGTCTTGGATTGATACCTAACTTCGTGAACTCAAATCTGCTCTTCTTAACACAACCGCGGAGGATGAATTACGGCCACCGGACTCGAGGTTTCTTTCCAACTCAGTCACCATATGTCAAAAGACGGGTCAGTGGCTTTAGGAAGCAAGAAACATGGGGCATGGTGGCTTATAGAATTGGACAGAGGCGTTTGGGCAGTGGCACTGAGGAGGCGGGTGGCGACAGTGGTGGTAGCATAAGGCGACGGGGAGGTGCGTCCATGGCGGCGGGAGGTGACAGTGGTGGTAGCATGAGGCGAGGGGGAGGGTTTTGAGGATTTTGGGGTATGGAATGGGAAAGAGTGGGGAGAGAGGAGGAGCTGGTGAAATTTTGAGGGGTTTTGGACGGCGGCGCGACTAGGGTTTGGCTCTATCAAATATTTGTGGAGATTTGAGGGATTTGGGTTGTGGATCTAGAAAGGGGGTGAGTAGAGGAAGGAGATGGTGTAGGTTTGATGGTGTTTGGAGCACCACCGGCGGCGGCGCACAGTGGTGACAGTGGAGGGGTAGCGACGGCAGAGAGGAAGGAGAGAGTGAGGAGAAAAGTTTCGGGTTTTGGTTTTGATTAAGGATTAATTGAAGCCAAAATTCTGATTTTTATATCTTTATATATGAAATGAAAGATTAAATTAGGGCCATTGGATTGAAAAGATCTGATGACTAGGATTGACCCCTTGTAACTTAACCAAAACAACGTAGTTTGATCACGAAACTACGTCGTTTGAACACTAACCTGGCAGCCATTTACTTGGCATTGAAATTGCACTTTTAGCCACCTAACCATTTCATTTTTAGCCCATTTCCCTTAGTCTTATCTTATTAAACTACAATCTAATTAACCTAAATACTAACCAATAAAACAAGACTTGATAAAACTCATTAGCTAATAATTGAATTAATTATATGAGAAATCAATTTGATTTACTTATCAAATAATTAGCCAATTAAAAGAGCACACACAAAAAGAAAAGTATAGAAAATTATTTTTAGTAATTTTGTAACAAGAAATTCAATTAAAACACAAAAATATAAGAAAAATAACGATTGAAGGAGAACTAACATTTACAACTTTAGGTGCATTTAAATGATGCAAAATTAAGTATTCACATTCTTAATGAAAATCCTACTTCCGTCACTGCTGACAATTTACCAAGCTACCGATGTCAAATTAACAACTAGATTTCATTCATCAGTGCTTCTTAGAGCCTGTTTGTACATGAAATTTTTTTTCCTTTTTTCCAAAAAAAAAAAATTATTTTTTTTCGAAATCAACGTTTGTTCATAAAACTTCCAATTTTCACTTGAATATGCATTTTGGAAGTTTTTGAAAATTTGAAAAACTCCAAAAGGTTGTTTTTCAAAATTTTCACTCAAATCACTCACAAAACTACAAAAATAACCCAAATTGAATTTTATGTCCAAACACGACTATAAATTTCAAATACCATTTTCACTTGAAATTTTTTTTCACTATTTTTTAGAACTTTACAATTCTTATGTCCAAACGCGCGCTACTTAGTTTCGAAAAAAAAAATAACTGCTTCTTAGTTTGCCTAGTCAGAACCAATGG
The DNA here is from genome assembly GCA_005239525.1 of Nicotiana knightiana. Taxonomy (NCBI): domain Eukaryota; kingdom Viridiplantae; phylum Streptophyta; class Magnoliopsida; order Solanales; family Solanaceae; genus Nicotiana; species Nicotiana knightiana. The sequence continues at coordinate 44,532 of ML391010.1, forward strand.
TAACTGATATAGATACACATCCTAAACTATGTGCTGAATCTTACAAAAAAAATAAATAATAATAATAAAATTAAAAGAAGCTCGGGTTGAGAGGTCTTTAGATCCATCTCACGTAAGGCTGAAACATGTGTGCGTGGAGTTAGAGTTTAAGTTTCATATATTAGCCCTTAGCGGTGTAGAAAGTATTTATAAAATCGCATAGCTTGTAATGTAATTATATAAAAATTTCTACAAAAAAATATAATTAATAGATAAACTGGTGTTGAAATATGTGAAAAATCTAAAAATTCTTTTTTATGCGAGTTGTTTCTTTTTTATGAGTCAAACACGTGAAAATTATTTTTTATAATAAGTGGCGATGTGACTCTGAATCCAAGGTCTATAATCAAAAAACTTTCTATAACGTCTTAAAACTTTTAAATAGAATAGATCGCACACATCAACTTATTAAAATGATAACTGATTAACTCGAATTAACTACATTGATATATTATATGGTACTTAATCATGAAATAGTTAGGTCATGTCATGTAGGAAAAAAAGAAATGTTGTATTCCTTTCGCCGCATCTTTAGAGCAGCAGCCCTAACTAGCAATGTTTCACCAAATATGCAAAAAAACTACAAACGGAGGAAAATTTAGTGCCCGTTGTCGTCCACTTTAAAGTAGTGGATTGTGGGAACAGTTCTCTTTAATCCTTATAATTTCTTTATTGGGTGGCGAAAATATGGAGAAAAAATTGCCTATAAAGATATTTCTTTACAAATTGCATGCAGATTTAAATAATATGAGTTCAATTTTTAGGTTTTTAATATTAAATTTATTATAATTTTAAGATTATATGTTTATGCTTACTATGTTTTATAATTGTAATAAAAAATTTTATTATAAATTTATACTCCGCATCAAAAATATTGAATTCAAATAAACACTGTCATTACATCATTACTTTGGATCCACCCCTGCTGGTTGCAATTCTGAATAAATCCTTTTTCTTTTGGCCGCATCATAGCAGGGTTAGACAAAGATTGACAATACAGTACTAGGGAATGGCACTGCTACAGAATTTGAATAAAACAGGAGCCCGGAACCTAAATATGGTTCTTTTTGACAAGCAGAACCGAAATAAGTGTAAAAAAAAGAGTAACATATTTATGTATAACGCTCTTTTAAAGAGCGCTATACTTTAACGGCCATTTTGGACGTTAAAGTATAACTCTCTTTTAAAGAGCGGTATACATATAACGCCTTTAATAACCGCGATATGACTAGAAGCTGATAAGACAGCTAGGCATAGCGCGGTATATAAAAGCGCTATATGTATAGCGCTTTTATATACCGCGCTATACATACATAGAAAATGTTCCCCTTCCCTTTCCCCCACGTTTTGAACCAGAAGCTCTTCCCCCATTTTTTAAAAAAGGGAGCAGCGCCCCCCCTCCCCCCATTTTACTTGATAAAAATTTCAAGTGGACCACACCCGTCCCACAAAAAGACAAGTGTGTTGGTCTCACATCCTAGCCAAGCCTTCTATTGTTGTGGTTGCTTGTTTAGGACTCAAAATTTCAATTCTTCAACTTTCCGAAATAAACATACATCTAGGTATTCCGATTTAGTTTATGTCAAAACTCGTATAAATATTGCATATTAGGTATTTTGAATGTGTTCCATGTTATTTTGTGTTTTCTTTTTGCGATTAAACTGGTATGTTATTTTTATCCGGACTAAGATATTAGTGTTCTAAAAAATATTTAAAAATTAAAAAATCATTATTATTTGTTAAAAAAATGTTAATAAATTACTTTTACTGTTTTATATGTATTTTTGTGAATATTTTGTGATTAAAATGTATTTGTTATTTTTATCTTGTTTAGATTATTTATTTGCTTAAAGACTAGTTATATAGTGCCCTTTTAACGTAATAAAATATAGAGCTTTTTAGAATAGTATCCATGTTGTTTAAGTATCTCTTATACTGATAGATCAAACACAAACTCTGTCCAATTTATAAAAAAATAATTATTTAATATACAAAACAAACATATAAAATTATGAAATTAACATGTAAAATAATAAAATTGACACGTACAAGAATTCAGGATAGCTTTGTGCCACTGGGCCTCAAATATCGAGCCTGGAACCCATATGTAAATACTCTATCCAATTAAATATTGTATAATTATAAAAATTAATTATTTAATTTACAAAAAAAATACAAAATTATGAAACTAACAAGTAAAATAATAAAATCGACACATACAAGAATTCAGGATAGTTTGGTGCTACTGGGCCTCAAATATCGAGCTTGGAACCCATATGTGAATACTCTGTCCAATTAAATATTGTATAACTATAAAAATTAATTATTTAATTTATAAAAAAAAATATAATTAATGTTGTTTAATTTACAGTAGACGACATGAACGTGCCGTCTATGCATCCCGGACCATTCTGCGATGAGCTATTAGTGTTACAGGGCGATCATAGGTCCGCCCACGTATGGGAGGGAGAGTTACTGGCCCAGACTCTCCGCGTCAGGAGAGTGGACGATATGTGGGATTTTCTGAAGGATAGAGATCTTCATCCCCTTGTAGTACAACGCCTGCGGGACACGGGTTTCTACAGGATTTTGGAGATCGGGCGGCTGCAACTCGGTTGGTCTTTGGTCACGACCCTGATAGAGTGGTGGCGACCGGAGATACACACATTCCACCTGTCTATTGGCGAGGCAACCATCACACTGCAGGACGTGGAGGTTTTATATGGGCTGCCCGTTGATGAATTTCCCGTAGCAATGCCGGAGGACATGAGAGAGATGACGCATGGGCAATATTTGGACATGCTGCAGCAGGTCAGTGGTTTCAGGCCACAGGATGAGATTGCACACTCAGCGGCCAGTCGCCTGAGTTTGACATCTATTCGACAGCATTTGGAGATATTTCACCTCGACGTCACTGGCGAGACAGATGATCTGCATATTCATCGGTATACGAGGTTGTTGTTGCTCCTTATGTTTGGAGGGGTCTAGTTCCCGAACACTTCGGGGAACCTAGTCAACTTGAGATTTCTTCATCATCTTGATCGGCTAGATGATTTACCTCAGTACAGCAAGGGGGCTGCTGTTCTGGCCTACTTGTACATGCAGATGTGCCGGGCGAGCATGGGCACCAAGCATGACGTATGTGGATTTTTGCCACTGCTACAGATGACAACATATACGAATACTCTATTCATTATAACATATCTAGTAAAAAATTATCTTAAATTTTACGTCAACTTTGTGTGTTAGGTTTGGGCCTGGGAGCGGTTCCTGCAGTTGCAGTCACCTCTACCACCATTACCTCCGGATGTACCACCTTCGTTTCTCCCTCTAGCTAGGAGTTGGGTTCTCCTACGGGGATATGTACATATCTACGAGGCTCGACATAATCTCCACCTTTGCAGGGATTTGTTGGATATGCTGGAGGGCGCACAGGTAAATGTATACCTAAGTTTACTCGGTATAGCGTCACATGTGTTGCGCATACTCACGTTTTCTGTTGTTATTTAATAGTTCATCTGGACGCCATACAACGACGAGTTAATAGGTGGCCTGCCCGATTATTGCTCGGCTGGCCGACTCATTTGGAGCACTTCCATCCCGCTGATGTGCCTCGATATTGTGGAGCATCATGCCATGTAGCGGGTACTTCACCAGTTTGGCCATCCGCAGCTTGTACCGAGAGGGCCCACATGGGAACCCACACATTATCAGCGGGATGATCGTTCCAGGGTGGATGACGCATATGTGACATGGCTAGAGGCGCATGTCGATACTTGGGACCGACGAGCTGACCTGANACTATTCATGAGTATATGCCCTGGTACCGCGGTGTTACCTGACTTTTCGTCGGTTTATATTTTACACGTTCTGCAGGCTATTAGCCTACATCTATTCTATTAGCTGGACTGCAGATGCAACAACATGCTGGTGATGGAGCAGCCGCTTTGCACGATTATGACCGGCAGGTTGCAGAGCTGGCTGCCCGGAGACTGCAGCGAGCCCGAGAGGATCAACGCTTAGGACACGAACCTACTTATGTGGCGCCAGAGCAGTACCAGAGAGGTAGGGTTTCTCCACGAGGTAGGGATGCCCCACGAAGCAGGGCTTCCCCACGGGGTCGTAGGGGGCGGCGAGAAGGTGGTCCTCAGCAAGGGGGCGTTGAGGACCATATTGATGATGTTGATGCTGATCTGCCGGGTGACCTCCATGAGCCGGACGAGTACCACAATAGCATGCCGTCATACAGCCTTGGGTCGAGCTCACTCCAAGGACTTCGTAGGTGACCCCGCCAGGTCCATTGTTGATCACGGGCGGGCATTACCGGAGAGGATTGGGATGCATACTTTCTAGGCCCATCGACCGCTGCTGAGGATCGGCCGATCCGAGATGTGGATAGTGGGCGTCAACTGAGTTATGGATCATCATCGAGGGGTGTTGGGGAGCTTTCACAAGCGCAGGTATGTTTTTATTAGTATTAGATTTAAATTTATTTTTTCTTTTCTCAATGATTTTCCATAACTTTAATAATCTTCTTATTAAGTCTTCATCCGAGCCCTACGGAGGCCGCTTTGTGCGATGCTGACCTGGCTGCGACGGATGATTATATTCAGGAGTCCGACGAGATCATGGTAAAACAATTTAAATTGTTGTGACTTAACATATATTTTCATATATTAAGCTGACTTATTCTTCTGTAGGTTACTACTGGACCGATGACCCCTTCTACCGATCCTGCCAGCACTACTGAAGATCATGCTGCATCGCATCTTGCTATGACGTGATAAGGATGATCCTGATAGTGTAGCCGGGCGGGATGGGACATGTGTTAGGCTAGCGGTTGCATGGAAGCACACAGGTCGTGGTACACATTGATTTTTTTTGTTTGTTTTTGTATTTGATGTAAATATTATTTTATGTAAATAATAGCAACAATTTTTATTGTTTTCATTATATGCGTATTATATTCAATATAAACACAAACACAAACACAACAACTTAACATAAACACAACAACTTAACATAATTTAAATTCGGCATAAATAATGAAGATACATGACGTGGAAAGCATAAAGATAAAATACAAAACTCAACACATACGTTTGTTTGTTTAGACCATTATTCTCTTCTTCAACTACTCTAATTGATCCAACAACCTATTTTTTTTCTTCCACCTCTTTTAGTTTCTCCTTCAATGTCGCAATTTCTAGTTTATACATAACTTCATCACGTTCGTACCTTTTGTTCAAATCATGAATATACCTCCTGTTTACCGGGTTCATCAATCCATGCCTCAAAATTGCAAAAATTTTCGTTGTTGCCATAAAACTTGTTCACACACATCCAAGGAGCTATACACATTTGAATTATTGTTATGTCAGTTAAACGCATGAGACTTATTGGTGGGCCCACAAAACAGGTATAGCGCGCTTTATAAATGCGCTATATATGTATATCGTTGTTATTAAAGGAGTTATATGTATAACGCTCTTTTAAAGAGCACTATACCTTAACGTCCAAAACGACCGTTAAAGTATATCGCTTTTTAAAAGAGCATTATACATAGATATGTCACTCTTTTATTTAACATTTATTTCGGTCCTACTTGTCAAAAAGAACCACATTTAGGTTCTGGACTCAATAAAACAGTGTACGCAAAGTAAATTGAATGAAATATTGCTTGTATTAAACAACAACAATAACAATCCAGTACAATTTCACTTAGGGGGTCTGGGGAGGGTAATGTATACGCAAACCTTTACACCTACCCCGAAGGGGTAGAGAGGCTGTTTTTGAAATAACCCTCGACTCAAGAGAACAAAAAGATAGAAGAAGACAATACAAGTATCACCACAGAAATCATAAGAAAAATAGGAACAAAATGAGATCCAGAAGAAAGATGTAAAGCAAAAGCGATAGCTAGTAAATAAGTCCAGCACTGAAAGCGAAATAGTAAGACACGACATTGCCACTAGCTAACTTAGACAAAAACCCTACCAGACTAGACTCACAATGGTACGAAGTAAGTCAAGACTCAACTACCTCCTAACCTACAACCTTAATACTCGACCTGCACATCTTCCTATCAAGTGTCATGTCCTCGAAAATCTGAAGCCTCGCCATGTCCTGTCTGATCACCTCTCCCCAATACTTCTTCGGCTGCCCTACCTCTTCTTGTTCCCTCCACAACCAGCCGCTCACACAGCCTTACAGGGGCATTCGGGCTCCTCCTCTGTACATGTCCGAACCATCTGAGCCTCGCTTCCCATATCTTATCATCAATGGGATCCACGTGCACCTTCTCCCGAATATCATCATTCCTAATCTTATCCAACCTAGTGCACCCGCACATCCACCTCAACATCCTCATTTCTGCTACTTTCATCTTTTGGATATGTGAGTTCTTAACATGCCAACACTCAGCCCCATACATCATGGTCGGTCTAACCACCACTTTTTAGAACTTACCTTTGAGTATCTGTGGCACTCTCTTGTCACACAGGACTCCAGATGCTAACCTCCACTTCATCCATCCTACCCAAATACAGTGTGTGACATCCTCGTCAATCTCTCTTCCCTCTAGATAATCGGCTCAAGGTACTTGAAGCTTCCTCTACTTGGGATGACCTACGAGTCAAGCCTCACATCCATGCCCACTTCCCCCGGCTCAGCGTTGAACTTACACTTCAGGAATTTCGTCTTCGTCCTTCTCAACTTGAAACCCTTAGACTCAAGAGCCTGTCTCCAAACCTCCAGCCTCTCGTTAACACCGGCCCGCGACTCATCAATCAGAACTATGTCATCCGCGAATAACATGCACCATGACACCTTCTCTTGAATATGGTGAGTTAATGCATCCATTACCAGGGCGAATAAGAGTGGACTGAGCGCAGAGCCTTGGTGTAACCCCATAACAACCGAAAAATGCTCAGAGTCGCTTCCTACTGTCCTTACCCGAGTCTTAGCCCCATCATACATGTCCTTAATTTTCATACCTTCTTTTTCCCCAGGGGATATGGAGTTTTTTCAATTTAAGTGACATTAATCGAATTGGAATTATTTATTTATTTCAGAGTCGCCATTTGGGATAATTTATGGTGGCCCAAGTCACCGGGTTATTTTAAATCCCAAATTGAGGAAAGTTTGACTCCATTTAAAATCTGCAAAAATCAGAAGATCGGGTAAGAAATTCTGTTAACCCGGAAGAAGGTGTTAGGCATTCCCGGGTTCCGCGATTTTAGCACTGTCACTCAACTATTATTAATTGGCCTAATTATCTGATTTAAAACACATTTGAAAACTATTGTGCTTTTTATCTTTTAAAACCACTTTTAATATTTAGAAATTGTTTGAAAAAGTCGTGATGTCGCGCATTCGTTTGTTTTTGTACATATTGTGAACCAGCGCCACGTGAAACGCACCCGCGATTTACAATATGTTTATTATTATTAATATTTGAAATTGAGATCGAGTTACGAGAAACGCACACTCAAATTAAAATTAGGTATCATGACTATGCCATGAGAATCGTACCCATAGTCACAATGTTTATTATTAATTGCGCTGGAAGCAAACTACGGTATTTATGAATTATTCTCCTAAACTACCTTCGATATTTGTTGAGAGGTCACAAATTACGGATACAGAGGTGCTTGGGATTCATGAAGTATCTTAGCTATTTAAATCAGCAATGAAAAGGAATCAACAACTGGATTTGGCATGTATCTCAATTTCAAATGAACGTTCTAGTCATCTTCAACAACTCAACTACAAAAACTATACAAGACTAGTGTTGAACAGCTGCACGATGACAATGGGGCAGTTTTAGATGAAGGATCCATCTACATGTTAATATTTTGGGCCACAACAGAAATCATTCGGCCCAATCAACCCAAATGGGATTACCTTCAAAGAAAAATTATCAGCTATGTCCATTTATAAGTAGTTCATTATAAAAATGGCCAATTCATAAAATATTACTAATATTAGCCAAATATTACTAATATTAGTAAATTAGTTATTTGTAGCAAAAATAAATATCAAATTTTTGCTTTATTTTGAATGGGTATTATTAGAACAGATTGGGTACATCTTAAGGAGCTTGAATCTCAGTTTTGGGATGATTTGTTGAAGTTTTAAGGTGATTTGTATTGAAAATTCGTAGTAAAAACCGAACATACAAAAAATGGTATGCGTATCACATTGTGTATCATAAGGCTGACAGGTGGGCCGGGCTTGACCCGGGACCGGGTTCGGGCCCGCGGCCCATGTGGGCTTGTGGGCTAAACGGGCCGGCCCGTGGCGGGTCCGGTCTAAACGGGCCTGGAGCCCATATGGGGTGGGCCTGGGGGAGGGACCGTGAGTCCGGCCCGTTTAGCCCGGGACCGACAGGCGGCCCTGGGCTGGTTCAAACGGGCCCAACGACTATTTTTTTAAACAAAAATTTTTTATTTAAAAAATGACCAACAGTCAGAATTTTAAAATCTAGTCGTTGGCCCTTTATTATAGCCGTTTGGCTTTTTTAAAAATAGTCATTTGGCCCCCAAACTTTGTTTTAACCCCAAACTTTTTATAATTACACTTTTTTCCTATTCTCAACTATAAATACCCCCTTATTCTTTCATTTTGACTCACAAAATCATCAATCTCTCTCTAATTTTCTTCTATAATTGCTTACTTTATTATTTCAATTTGTGAAAAAATTGTGAAGTTGGTGAATTGAAGTATTCAAGTCTTCAACATTATACAATTTTCAAGAAGTTGTTCGTCAATTCGGTAAACTCGTTCCAACTCATAAGTTTTAATATTATAGTTTTGTTTGTTTTAGTTTGTATAATTATAATTAATATGGCATTTTCTTTGAAAAAAATGTTTAGTGGTAAGGGAAAATCTAAAGTCGGTGAATCTAGTGGCCAAGCTACTACTCCTCCCCCGGCTCCCCGACGTAGATCTATTACCCGTCCTCCCCCACCTATTATTCTTGATAGTGATAACCCTTGTTTTCAATTTACTGATAGTCAGTTTATACATGATCTTACACCAGGTTCACAATTAAATGATGAATATATGAATGCTCTTTATGGTAATCCAACTATCGATGAAAATGATGAGGAAAATGATGATTTAGATGAAAATCAACCCGATTTAGATGATACACCTACTAGTCCTCTTGTTAACCAAACTGATAATAATCCAAATGATGCCCCGGTTGACCCTCCTGTAGTAACCCCTACTTTTAATAGACAACGTGCTAAACGGGCCGAAACATCTCTTGTTTGGCATTTTTTTACTCAACTAAGANAGTGGTAAGGGAAAAGCTAAATTTGGTGAATCTAGTTGGCAAGCTACTACTACTCCCCCGGCCCCGGCTACCCGTCCTAGACTTGTTACCCGTCCCCCTCCACTTGTTATTCTTGATAGTGATAACCCTTGTTTTCAATGTACCGATAGTCAATTTATACATGATCTTACACCAGGTTCACAATTAAATGATGAATAATGAATTCTCTTTATGGTATTCCAGAGGAAAATGTTGATTTAGATAAAACGCAACCGAATGTAGATGGTACACCTACTAGTCCTGTTGCTAACCAAACTGATGCCCCGACTGACCCTCCTGTTGTAACCCCTACTTTTAATAGGCAACCTTTTAAACGGTCCGAAATATCTCTTGTTTGGCACTTTTTAACTCAACTAAGCGATCAAAATAAGGATAAGTGTAAAACTTGTGGCGTCTTGATGTCTCATAAATTTACTGGAGACTGTAGCGGTACGGGTAGTTTGACCAGACACATAATGAAACACCNATTTTTTTTCCTTTTAATGGTGCTATTAGTACCTTGTTATGTTGATTCCATTGGGGGAAGGAAGACTAAGAAAGATATTGTCATTTTTTTAAATGTCGTATTAATAAAATTATAAGACGTTTCCTTGAATATTTGTTTACATTTTTTTTTTTTTGTGTTTAAATTTGAATTACAAGACATAAGTCATAATTATAGAATATAATTTACAATAAATTGCCTTAGATAATATAATATAATTACATAAAATAGCCAACGAATATAATTTGAAAAATTAGCCGTTTGGATTTTTTAGTACAAGTTTGAATATCTCTTTACTATTTTTGTGCTTTAAATTTGAATTACAAGGTTTATGTCACAATATTTACAAGAAATTGCCTTAGATAAAAAAAAAATTAAAAAATAACCCGGATCGTTTAGGCCCAGCCCACTTAGCCCGGGCCCATGTGCGCTTAGGCCCACAGCGGGACGGTTCTACACATTAGGACCGTTTGACCCGAGCCTGCCTGACCCAAGCCCACCTGGTCCGGGGCTCGTTTGGACCGGCCCGTTTGGCCCAGGCCCAACCCACATTACACCTTTAGTGTATCAAATATGTATCATATTTGTATCAATTGTGTATCACATATATATCCATGAATACATGTGTGTGAGATACATGTGTCGCAGAAGAATTTTTGAACTCGATTTAGTTACGAATTTTGATACAAAACCCGTCCAAATCTCCTCTAATCTTCCTCAAATTTTGTATATTGACTTATCTATATGTTTTCAATGAATTTGAACTATACCCATTAAAAAGCTCCTTTTTTGCTTAGATTTTTGAAATATTGTATATTTTTTTTGTATTTCATCACCTTATTTGCTAACTCATCCGTGAAATTTCCTTTCGGTCTTTCATTTAATGTTGCTAATCACGCTTCAAAATATGGAAGATGATTTTTTCATGTGATTCTTTGAGGGAAAAAACCTTATTTATTTGGTTTTTCAATTTTTATATGTACTTGGCTAGTTTTGATAAGTCTATAACTAATGGCTAGAGGTTGGTAAGTAGAGACTTATTTGGAACATCTGTGCAAGTTTCCCTACTTCAAATCAATATCCTATGTTCCCTATTAGCCTAAGTTCGTAAATAGAAAAAACAGTTAACCGAATTCTTCCCATTTAAACCATAGACTAGCATTTCAACAATTCATTAACCAACTTACATTAACATAGTGTCTAACCAAAATCATGGATTCAACAACTCAAAAAAAACTCAGTCTGTTTCGCATAAAAAAAAAGCTTTAACAATTTCGATTATCAAACAAATCTGGAAAGATCAAGAACTATTTCATCAATCTTACTGCTATAATTCATATATAATACTTGAGCCACTGAAGCTAATTATTTCTCCAATACTACAATCTCAAAATCCAAAACATGAATCAGAATATATATATACACACACACACACACACACAAAGAAGGATTTCCCCTGTTTGCTTCAAATTAATGTATCGGAGTAGGAACTTCCTGTGATTACAAACACAATAGCTGCTAATATCGAGACTTTATGTGCTATAGACCTCAAAATCCATCCACTATAGCTTGCAAGCTTTTCAGAATATTACCTAATATCATCTTCTCACCTTTTGGAGACTTCAGTCAGTAAGTTTGGTCAACTGGTGATCAAACTCAAACACTGAGCATATTTCAACATTGGCCAAACCTTTTAGGCCATGACTAGTTAACTAGACAACAACAAAACAACCCCAAATTAAATGACAACTGATTTTTAGCAATTTAAGCAACTAATTATTTAATTGACTAGGAAGTGAATTAACAAAAGACATCATCAAGACAAACATGCAGCTTTAACTTAAGCTTCGAGATAAAACAAACAATCCAAAAGAAAACAAGCATAGTCAAATCTGGGAGTCAAGCACAGCAAAATACACAAACTTAAACATGAGTTAACCAAAAAGGAACAAACTTTCACTTATATGCTCAACAAGATACTACCAAACCATTACATACCTAGAGTAGGCAGGTAAAGGGATAGAATCTGACAATCAATTGTCGAGCAAATAAAGATGGAGTTCAACTCAATAGCAAGAAGGAACAGCAGCAACACAGCAGAATAGTGATCAGCTAAAGACTCACCCTCCTAGAAGTGAGATTCAGCTAATTACTATAAGCAGAAAATCAGCAAGCAGGGAATTCTGAATTTCAGAGAGTTATCCTTCTGTATCAGTGTGTCTTTTGTGCAAAAATTTAGAGTGAATTAACGTGTCTCGTGTGAGGAGTGTAGGGTCTCTTTTATAGTGTGTGAGAGTCCAAGATGAGGGAGAGATTGAGGGAATCTGCCACCATTCCCTTAAAATCAGGGAATTGGCATCTTTTGCAACTGAATTTGTACAGATACCCCTTTCTTATCCAATTTTCAGCATCTTTTAAAGCTAAAAATGGACAGTCGTCCAATACTAAAAGCTTCTTCTATACTTATCCGAGATTCCCTTATTCTTTACCTTCCCATTGGTCCCCTTAAGTTCTGTTTATTACTCTTTCAACCCTCTAATTTCTAACTTTCATTCAAGCATAAAAAATCAGACAATTAAGAAAAAATCAGAGAACAAACAAAATAGAAGCAATCTACTAATTAAACCTAACTGAATTATTGAATTAATTAAAATTGATTCAATTAGCCTAAACACATGCAATTAACAATTAATCTTACCTTTACTGAACTTGAACAAATTAATAACTAATCTAATCAAAAGAACGTAACACTTAAACGATAATCTGAAACAGAGGAAGAAACGAAAGAAAAGAAAAGGGAAATACACTGATTAGGATTCTAGAGGAGACGTCGATTGAGGCGAATCAACGAACAATGATGGCGATGAAACCGGCCGATCACTGCCAATGGAACGCAATCCAGTGACTTTTGAAATGAACCGAAATCAACATCAATTGATCTTTCTTGTTAAGAATGATCGACTGATGTAGGTTTTGGGTCAAAACCAGAAAATCGTCGGTGGAACAGAGAGAGGACAAAAATTAGGGTTTTGGAATTTCTCAGATTTAGAATTCAAGCGATTTGGGTGATTTTATGGTGAAATTGAACGGAGATGTGAGGTGAGGGGGATATGGTGGTTGTTTGGTGAAAAATTGGAGGTGAGCCGCCGCCGTAGGGCGATTTCCAGCTGCGGTGGGCGGCTAAGGTTATAGATATAATGAGAGGAGAGGGTCTTTGAGTGAATGGGAGATGATTTGGGCGTTTGGGGGTGTGTTCTGACATTTTTAAGAGGGAAGGGTGATGTGTTGGGAGCCATTGGATTAAAGAGTTTGAACGGCTCAGATCCAGCTTCAACAAAACGGGGTCGTTTGGTTTTGAAGGGGCTGGACCAGATTTTTAAAGGGAGCTGGGCTTGGGCAAGGGGCGGATTAGAGAGACTTTAGGGCAATTGGGCCAATCAAAATTGGTTTGGGCTCAATTCGGAATTAAACTTCTCTTCTTTTCTTGATTTTTAACCTAATAAAGTTAATTAAAATCCTAAACTAGTCCTAAATCAAATCTAATTTAGAAAATTAAATTAACTGTATCTTTCTAGCATAAAAATAATTAATTAACTTAAACTATTGAAAGAAAAATACTAATTTTAAAATTAAAAGCTAAATATATAAAAAATGACCATTATTTTTGTGATTTTTGTTTAATAATGCAATTAATAAATAATTTAAATCCTAAAAGTGCAAATAAAACCTAAGATTCAACTTTGACATTTTTGTGATATTTTCTTATAATTTTAATATATTAAATATGCAACTAAATGCAAACAAAAATTAACGAGAAATTCCTACAAAATTTATAAACAAAAATAATTAGAAAAATCTATTTTTCGTGTATTTTGTAGGAGTATTTTAGTCGGGCAAAAATCACGTGCTCACATTAATCGCCATAATGTAGGGAACCGACACACCTTTTGCCTCAAAGCATCTCAAAGAACTTCTCTAGGAACCTTGTCATATGCTTTCTCTAGGTCAATAAACACCATGTGAAGGTCCTTCTTCCTATCTCTTACTGGTCCACCAACCGCCTAACAAGGTGTATAACTTTTGTAGTAGAACGACCTGGCATGAACCCAAACTGGTTGTCGGATATAGACACTGACATCCTCAACCACCATCTCCCACACTTTCATGGTATGACTTAATAATTTGATACCCCTATAACTGTTACAACTCTGGATATCACCTTTGTTTTTTATAAGTAAGGATTTTAACCTATTATTTGCCCTTTTTTACTTGTGTTTTAGGTCAAAAATGCGTGAAGGTATTCCCGGAAACTAATGAAATATGCTTGCTTGCAGGAAATTATTCAAAATGAGCCAAAGGAGCCATAATCAACTCACAAAGGAGTCAAAAGTTGAACAAAAATCAAGGCTGGCAAAAGAGATATGAAGCGCGGACCGCACAAATATTGTGCAGCCGCGAAGGCCATGATGCGACCGTGATCATAATTACGCGGTCCTCATAAAGGAGATTCAGAGAGTGTGACTTTTGGGCTAATAGATGAGCGCGGACCGCACCAGAAATGTGCAGCCGCGAAAGTCCCTGTTCGGCCGCGAACGAAATTACGTGGACCGCGATAACGCAGGTTCAAAGAGTTTACAACTTGAGCAAAAGAGAGAGTGCGGTCCGCGCCAGAATTGTGCGGATGCAGTAGCCCCTTGTGCGGCCGCGATCCAAATTATGCGGTCCGCAAAATGAAGAATCAGAGAGTTGATTTCAAGCCAAACTCAAGCAAGTGCAGACTGCATCACTTTTATGCAGCCGCATAATCTGGAGCGGGGCCGTACTTGGAATTATGTGGTCCATGAAAACTCAGCTCAACCCAAATCTAAAAGAGAGGAACGTGGACCGCAGTAAGAATTATGCGGCCGCACAACCTCCACAAGGGCATTTTTGTCAGATAATTTCAGCTTAGTATAAATAGAACTTTTTGTCATTTTTAGGTTATGTTATGTATTGTATGAGCACGTGAGACAACTGGGTTTTTTGTTTTTGGAAATTTTTTACTAGATTCACTTCTTAACATTAGATTTTCATTCCTTAATTTCATATTATGGATTTTATCTTCATTTCATCTTTAATTTCTGTTATTTCCATGAGTAGCTAAGTCCATATCTAGGTTTGTGACCCAACCCTAGTGTGAGTATTTATTGGGTATTTGATTTTATGGCTTGAATGTGTTGGGTTAGAGATATTTAGCCTAGTTCTTGCTAGAACTATAGAATTAATGATTGCAAACATTGATTCATGCCTTTATGACTTAATCTCTACTTGAGAAAGAGGGACTAAGTCTAGGAAAACTTGGCTAACAAGGAATTGGGGTGAACTCAAGAAATTGATAGCCCCAATTAAAGGGTTAAACCTAGAGATAGTGATACCCGACTTGAGCTAATATCACTTGAATTGCATGAATACCTATTTGGAATTGAGAAAGCCAAATTGGGCAAAATCACTCAAACTACCGAGAGGTATTGAGTGAGTACTCGGGTGTGATAGCTATATTACAATCCCAACTAATCAAGCTTGCCCTAGAATTTTACTACACGTTAGGTATCCACCTAGGTAGAAGTCACTACCCTAGTCTCTTTAAACACTTGAAAAACAACAACAAAAATATTGTCCTTAGTTTCAATTATTGCATACAATAGAGTAAAGTTAGAAGTAGAATCAAACCCAAACTTGTAGAAGTGTAAATAGGCTCAAAACCCGCATCTATCTTTGATGTAAACCTAATTCCAAACAATTAACTCCCTGTGGATTCGATCCCGATCTAGTTGGGTTAAAACTGCACTGACCACCCTCGCAACTCAATAGTAGTGTAGGCTTGGACCAAAATCAATTTTTGGCGCCGTTGCCAGGGAGTTAGACGATCTTAGCTATATATATATAAGTATTTGTGTGTTTTGTTTTTCTTTCCTTCCGTTTTTCTAATTTTTGTGTGTCAATTGCTTTTAGGTACCAAATGGCTCTTAACAACGAGGCCCTCGGAAACATTCCTTTGGGGAAGGAGGGAGATGATGAACAAGTGGATGAGGTTCATCTTGAGCCTCAAGTACAAAGGAGAGGCAGACCGTCTCACGTTAATGTGCCAAACCCTCCCCCACCCCTACCAAGGGCAGCACACCGGGTGTTTCCTAATGAACTGTTACATGAGATTTGGGAGAGGTATCGCACAATGGTAAAAGAAAGCACCAACAACGATATGACCGAGGCAATGATCCAGCAAACCTTTTATAGGGGGATCCACATAACTAACCAATGTGTGGTAAATCAACTAGCAGGGGGTAACTTCATGAACACGCCGTACTATGAAGTATGTGAAATATTAGATAAGATGGCGAATACCTCTTCATATTGGCAAAGTAGAGACAACGTCCTCAGGGTGACCCTAATGTTATCCACCTTCACAAGGAACTTCATGATCACGGGCAAGCCATAGCAGAGTTGACAACCACCATGAAACAGTTGGCCAAGGCTCAACTTCAACAGGTTCAGGGGCCAAAACAGGTAAATGTCATGGAAAGAGTAAACATGATGGTTAACAAGAGAAGACAACAAGGTCAACAAGTTCAAAACAATCCGGATCAATTAGAACAAAGTGGTAGTGGGTACAATCAAGATGATTCATATGATGATCAAAGTGAAGAGGTTCAATATGTCAATAATTACCAAGGTCAACGAAGCAATGCTCCAAATCAACAAAAGTGGAGATCACAGGAAAATAATCAAAATTGGGGCAACCAAGGACAACAAAGAAATTGGAATAGTGGCAACAACAACAATCAAATCAATTGGGGAAACAACAATCAAAATTGGGGGAATCAATGAAATCAAAACAATTGGGGAGAAAATAATCAAGGCAACTGGGATGGAAACAATAATAGTAATTGGGGAGGCAACAATAATCAAGGGGGTTGGAACAACAATAATCAAGGAAATTGGAGGTCGGGCTTTCAAAGGCCCCCGATGTATCAACAATCCAACAACCCGCCTCCATATCCGTCACAAGGTCCTAGTTCTTCCAACAATGAGATGGGATGGATAGAAAGCATGTTCAAGAAAATGATGAAAAAAAAAACCGATTCTGATGCCCAAACAGCCTACCACAACACTTCTATCCGAAACTTGGAAGTCCAAATGGGGAAAATTTATCAAGCCTTGAATACTCTCCCTAAAGGGGCACTACCAAGTGATACGATTATGAACCCGAAGGATGGGAACAATACGGGGCATGCTATGACGGTGACTACAAGAAGTGGGAGAGGTGGAGTTGCTAACACCTCAAACTCAAGAAAGAATGTGAATAATGATGATGTGTTGGTGTAAAATGAAGATGAGCCAAGCAATGATTTTCAAGAAAATTATTAAGTGAGGATAGACATTGATGCAAATGTGGAGGATACACAAGTTGATGTGAACCCGTCTAGGGAACATGTGATAGACATA
The DNA here is from genome assembly GCA_005239525.1 of Nicotiana knightiana. Taxonomy (NCBI): domain Eukaryota; kingdom Viridiplantae; phylum Streptophyta; class Magnoliopsida; order Solanales; family Solanaceae; genus Nicotiana; species Nicotiana knightiana. The sequence continues at coordinate 61,877 of ML391010.1, forward strand.
CCGGATCCGGTAGTGCCCAAATCTAAGGCTCCTTTGCCAAGGCCTCCTCCACCATATCCTCAAAGGGTCTCAAAGCAAAACAATGAGAATCAATTGAAGAAATTCATTGATATGGTGAAACGTTTATCCATAAATGTGCCATTAGTTGAAGCCCTAGAACAAATGCCGGGATATGCCAAGTTCATGAAGGACTTGGTAACAAAGAATATATCAATGAACTGTGAAACGATTAAAATGACACATCAAGTGAGTGCCATTATGCATTCCATGGCTCCAAAGTTAGAAGACCCTGGTGCCTTTACAATCCCATGCACTATTGGTAGTGCTGATTTCGCAGAAGCCTTATGTGACTTGGGAGCGAGCATTAACTTGATGCCATATTTTGTGTTCAAGACATTGGGGATCGGGAAACCAAGTCCCACATCCATGAGGTTGCAAATGGCGGACCGTACAATGAAGAGGCCGTTGGGGATAATGGATGATGTGCTAGTTCGGGTCGACAAGTTCATACTTCCCGCATATTTTGTGATACTTGACTGTGAGGTTGACTATGGGTCCCGAAAACTTTCCTTGGACCTTGAGAACCGGAAGACTCCACCAACAAATCCCTCAATCGAGGAGCCTCCCACATTGGACTTGAATCCCTTGCCTTCACACCTCAGGTATGAGTTCTTAGGCCCTTGTTCCATATTACCTATTATTTTTTCCTCATGCTTAACTAACTTGCAGGTATATTCCACCCTTGCGGTACTCCAAAGAAGGAAAAAGGAAATAGGTTGGACATTGGCGGATATTCAGGGTATAAGCCCCGCCTTTTGCATGCATAAAATAATTTTGGAGGAGGATGCTCCATGGAACATCAAACAAGGTTGAATGAGGACATGAAAGGGGTAGTCAAGAAAGAGATCATCAAGTAGCTGGATGCAGGGGTTGTCTACCCCATTTCTGATAGTTCATGGACTTCACCAGTACAATATGTCCCAAAGAAGGGGGGCATGACTGTGATCACAAATGACAAAAAATGAATTGATCCCCACAAGAACTGTCACCAGTTGGAGGGTATTCATGGATTATAGGAAGCTAAAAAAAGTGACTCGAAAAGACCATTTTTCGTTGCCATTTCTTGATCAAATGTTGGATAGGCTTGCCGGACGTGCTTATTATTGCTTCTTGGATGGGTATTCCAGATATAACCAGATTCTTATTGCACCTGAAGAGCAAGAGAAAACCACCTTCACTTCTATGTATGACATATTTGCATTCACGAGGATGTCGTTTGGTTTATGTAATACACCGGCTACTTTTCAGCGATGTATGATGGAAATATTCACGGATATGGCGGAGGACTTTCTTGAGGTTTTCATGGATGATTTCTCCGTTGTGGGGAATTCTTTTGAAGAGTGTTTGGATAATCTTGATAAGGTATTGTCACGTTGTGAAGAGACCAACTTAGTGCTTAATTGGGAGAAGTGTCACTTTATGGTCAAGGAGGGCATTGTCCTCGGCCATAAGATCTCCAAGAATGGTATTGAAGTGGATAAAGCAAAAATTAAAGTGATATCAAAACTCCCTCCTCCTACTTACGTCAAAGGAGTGAGGAGCTTTCTATGTCACACGGGGTTTTACCATCGGTTCATCAAGGATTTCTCAAAAATGGTAAACCCCTTGTGCAAGTTATTGGAAAAGGATGCAAAATTTGTGTTCAATGATGATTGTATGAAGGAATTTGAGCTACTCAAGTATAGGTTGACTACCACTCCCATCATTACTGCACCAAATTGGAGCTTACCATTTAAGCTCATGTGCGATGCTAGCGATGTGGCAGTAGGAGCGGTATTGGGGCAAAGAATCAACAAGATATTCCATCCGGTCTACTACGCTAGTATGGCCATGAACGATGCCCAAGTTAACTATACGGTGACTGAGAAAGAACTCTTAGTCATTGTCTTTGCTATGGAAAAGTTCAGCCCGTACCTCATAGGTGCCAAAGTGATTGTGCACACCGATCACGTGGAACTTTATTATTTGATGAGTAAAAAGGACTCTAAGGCTAGGTTGTTGCGGTGGGTACTTCTTCTATAAGAATTTGATCATAAAATTATTGACCGCAAGGGGAGTGAGAATCAAGTGGCAGACCACTTGTCCTGATTGGAAGAGGAAAGGAGGCCCCATGATGGCCTTGAGATCAATGATTCGTTTCCAGATGAACAACTCATTTCCATGTCTTTGATTGGGATGCCTTGGTTTGCCTATGAACTATATTGTGAGCGACATTGTCCCGAATGAGTTCTCTTCAAATCAAAGAAAGAAGCTCAAACGGGTCTACTTGGATTATTATTGGGACGAGCCATATCTTTTCAAAATTTGCACTGATGGTGTTATCCGGAGATGTGTGCCAGAAGAAGAGAAATTGGGTATTCTTGAAGCTTGTCATTCCTCACCCTATGGTGGTCACCATGGTGGGGCGAGAACTGCTACAAAGATCCTAAGTTGTGGATTCTATTGGCCTACCTTGTACAAAGACGCTAGCGAGCTCGTTAGGCATTGTGATGATTGCCAAAGAGCTGGTGGGATATCTAAGAAAAATGAGATGCCTCTCACCACCATCCTCGAGATTGATATTTTCGATGTGTGGGGAATCGAATTTATGGGTCCATTTGTGAGTTCATGTGGGAACACCTATATTATAGTTGTTGTGGATTACTTTTCCAAATGGGTTGAAGCTGTGGCTTTGACCACTTCATTCCACCACCAGTCTCCTTTGTGCCCACCAGCGACTAGGGGTGTCCATCGGTCGTACGGTATAGTATTTAGACATTTCGGTTAGGTATTCAGTTTCATAAAATGCTATACCAATAGTTTATCTCATTAAATTCGTTATAGTTCGATTTTTCTCCTTTCGATTTTGGTTTATTCGGTACGGTAACTTCGATATATTCGGTTTGAATAATAACTAGTGCATGCATCATAGACGATAATATCTTTATTAAATTACTCAAAAGTACAAAACTAACAACGTTTGTTGACAAAGTTTTGTCCAAAACCATCAAATACTAACCTAGAGAGAGAAAACTTTTAAAATATGTTGTAAATTGCTTAGAGTTAATTGATGAACTTAGAGAATAAAGGAAAGTAAAATTTTAGATTTCTTATATTGAAGTTATAATTAATAAAATATATATTGTGTAATATAATATATATTTCAGTGCGGTATCGATATTTCGGTATTTTATTTTAAAATACCAAATACCATACCTTATACGAATTTTTTTAAGACTTAAACCAAATACCATACGAATACCAAAATATCGAATACCGAATTCCATACCATACCTCTCTCAATGCCTCCCCTATACAAACTACAGTCATTGACCACATAGTGCTCGTGTCACCACTTCTCCTCCAAGCTCCCATAATCGACAACCGCTCCTCCAACTCTTGGGCTTTATCCTTAGTTAAGAATCCCCACCTGATTCTCGGTCTTCTTCGAGCAGACCTTTTTCTCCTCTTTAACATAATACCAACATCCATCACCAAGAGCCTATGCTGCATCGTGAGTATCTTACCTAGAATCACCTTGCAATCCTTGCACAGCCCTCTATCACACCTCCTGAGGAGGAAGAAACTATGACTAATTACGGAAAGAGCTATAAACACATAAATTTATTTTAAATACCCATGCTGAGGTTTCGGGCACCTATAATGAGGAATCAAGTGCATGTAATGAGGTTTATAACATCTGCGTTGAGCATGAGTTTTTTTTTTTGGTTTGAAAGATAAGTTTGCATTAACTAAAGTGTGTGCGTACATACATGGTGGTGCTAAGGTTGTACTATACTACAAAATAAACTATTACTAGTAGTAGCTACATTGTTTGTGGTGTCACTAGTGAGATGATTACTATCATCATAACACCAAATATTTTACTATGTGGCTTTGGGACACCACTGTTTCTAGAGGTCGATTCCACAAGAGTGTCATCTGCCAGGTTACTTCCCAAAACTGGTACTGCAGCATGGCCTTCTGCTACCGGTCTTACTGTGGACGGGATTGAATGTGTAGTAGTTATCCTTGTTTATATCCTTAAAGTTGTTGGATCACAAAAAATGGTGGTATTTCAAAAAGTTGTAAAGTAATGTTGCTTTTCAAACTGCTGCCTGCTTTGGCTAGTTGATCTGCTATCCTATTTTGTTCTTTGTACGTATGGTGGACTATTGGATAATGTAGCAGCTGTAGCAGCAGTATATAAAATATTGTCACTATCTAGTAAGGTGATTACCTTCTTGGCATCTATTTCCACTTGAAGTGGTCTTAGACTTAATTGAATAGCTATTTTAAGGCCTTGGATCAGGGCCTGGAGTTTTGCTGCAATACAAGTTGAATGGGGTGTTTTGCTTGAGAAACCCACGATCCAGTCGCCGTGATGATTACGAATCACTCCACCAACGCCATCTGTATTCGGTTTAGAAGAATTGGCTCCATCTATATTTAGTTTGTAAATAATTGATTTTGGAGGTATCCACCTAGGAGAAATCTTAACTCGCGTAGGCTTTTTGTGATGTCAAGCAACCAAGTAAGAAAATTCGATGGCTTGATGTATTGTATAATTTGTGCCAACAAAAAAAAATGTTCCAAAGGCTTAATGATATAAAGGTTCGAGGATTAATCTTATGAGGTAACATGGAAGGTTTTGAATTGATTAGAGGATGTAGCCATTGTTGTGGGTGATCCATATGTGTGAGTGCAGTGATATGGACCTGGAGTCCTAGTGAGGCCTAGTGTGTTTGGGCATTGACACATGTTAAAAATATATGGGTTAGGGTCTCATCGGCTACCTGGCAGTAGTGACAGATTGCATCCGGTATAATACCAATAGAATGGAGAAAGTGACGCGTGGGCAATCTGTTATGGTTGACGAGCCAAATAAAAGTTCTGATCTTAGGATGGATTGGCAAGGCCCAGATCCATTTATTTTGAGCTGGAGAAAATGTTTGGGTGTTGCTATTTGCTAATGCATTATACATGGAATGGACAGAAAAATGTCCAGATGGTGTTAACGCCCAAAATGTGTGGTCTGATTCTTTATTGTACAAAGAGATGTAAGGTGTTTGAATGTTGTTTTGTATATTTAAACGTAACTCGAAAAGAATATTAGCCTGATCCCACCCCTGCGAAGTTAGAAGGGATGATATTTTTAGTTGTTGGTGTTGTTCTGGTAACGACCCTTGAATAAGAGAATGGAGGGGTGTGCCTGCTTTAACCCATGGGTCATACTAGAAACCAATGTGTGTCTGTCCCTATTTTTCATTGTAGACCGAGCTGACAGTGTTGCCAGCCTTTGATAATATTACGCTAAATTGGAGAGTGATTTAACGTGGAGGACATAGTGAAGTACTTACTAATTAATGTCCCATCCCAAAGAGTATGAGGAGATTGAAAAAGCCTTTAAGATAGACTTGCAAGTAATGCATTATTCTTTAGGCGAAGTTGTTGAATACTTAGGCCTCCTATTTCTTTTGGTGATGTAAACTTCCCCCATTTGAGAAGATGTAACTTTTTTCTTCTTGTAGTGGTGCCCCAGAGAATGTTTCATTGGTATTATTCCATTTTATTAATAATGGATTGCGGGATAGAGATAAATTGCATGACATGATTCGAAAGAGCATTAATGGTGGATTTGACGAGAGTTGTTTGTCTTACCATGGTCATGAAAGTAGTTTTTCATCCCGTTAGTCGATGTTTAAAGTTATCGAGACGGAATTGGAAGTCACACTTTTTTGGACAGGAAGTGAATATAGAAAATCCAAGGTATTTACCAAAAGTAGTTCCTTCTGATATTTGGAAAGAGCTAGCTAAGAACAAAATTCTTGCTTGCTCGGGAGAAATTTTTGGAAAAAAAGAACTTTGATTTCTGTAAGTTAATTTTTGGCCCTGAGTGTTTCATAAAGTGATTAAGACTATCTACAATGGTATGGCAACTTTTTGTACTAACTTTGGCTAATAAAATGAGGTCGTATGCAAAGAGTAGTTGTGATAGAGCAGGTCCTGATTTGGAAAGTCTTATTGGTTACCAATTAAGGTAATCCACAGACATAAATATGCGGCGTGAAAATATTTCTATACACATTATGAATATGTAGGGTGACAAAGTATCCCCTTGGCGAATGCTTCTAGAGGGGTAGAAATAGGATGTGCGGGTACCGTTGATTAAAATCAATGGTGAAGAGGTGGTATTACATGACATAATTAACTTAATTAAAGGAGTAGGGAAATTAAAAATGTCACGCCAACCTCGGGAAGTGCGGCCGACGCTCAACCGAGTGAACCCGGTCGAGCAAGCCTTTCAAACATATCCTACCCGACTCATTCATATTCCAAAAAGGGGACGCATCACCATTTCTTAACCCGGGGAGAGTTCAGTTATATAAATATACATGCGTTGCTATTTCATTCTTCCTTACATACATTATGCGATAATCAAACTTCTGAAAGTACTCACAATTTATGATTAAGTGGAATAAGATTTCAACATACAACTTGGTTTGATAACATCCCCGACACCCATACATGACCCACATAAAAGTCTATGGAGCCTCTATAGATACAAAATACAAATGTGACAATGTCAGTAACAAAGCCCCAACTATACCTCAAAATATAGTGACTTATACAAAAGAAGGACAACATATACAATACATGACCCGGGGAAGAAACGGGGCTCACCAAGGCTGCTGTAAGGAGAAAGAGTGAGGGCACCACCACCGGTGATCAACGATATCTAAAATAGAACCACCTACATCCATTCAAAGATGTAGCGCCCTAGGCAAAAGGGAAGATAATACCATCGAATAGTACTAGTATGTATGAACAATTACACTCTAAAATAGAATAAACAATAAAACAGGTAGGAAAGCAGTCATGGAAATCACATAGCACTTCACAGGAATAGAGAATCATAAGTAGGGGTCACATAGTTTCTTGTTTCGTCTTTCCATCCTTTTGATTAATAGTCTCTTAATTCCAAGTGCCACAATTTACAATGCCACCGTGTCTTTTTACACGGAGTCTGGTCTCGGCCCGACCGACTAAGCCATCCCAAGTGAGACATCACTAAAATCATAATTTATATTCATATTTCTAATGTAAATGCCACCATGTGTACAATATGGCGTCTGATCTCGTCCCGATTGGCTAAGCCATCTCACTTTGGGACATCACCATTTCATTTATTTACTCAATTCGCATCTCATTTCCATCATTTATCACATAGTTCTTGGCACTTGGACACATTTTACAATTTGAGTTTGATTCTCCTTTTTATCTGTTCAATAGCATCATCCTTCATATAACTAGGACCAATATGTAATAGATTGCACACATAATAGAAGGAGCATGTAGGATCATAATTCACATTTTCAAGTAGCATGGTGACATGGTAGTCAACTAGACAATTCAACACATACAAACAATCATTTCAAGTATGATCAAGTAAGGGACTCACCCCACCTATTCGGACACCAACGAGTTGATTCTACAAAAATTATAGTTAGTCATATGTACCTCGACTGGGTGTTATCCCTCATTCCTACGACAATTTCCAGAATCCTTTAGCTCTTCCAATCTATTTGACAAAATAGCATAATTAAATCGTAATTAGGAATACAGTCATAGTCCTATCTCACTTGAGTATCATACTTATCATTACTAATTCGCTATAGTCCCATAGCTTCCTTTTTAGTGGGAGATTTCCCTTTCCTAGCTTAGAATCACATGCATGCAAGGAAATTACCTCCCCCATACCACATTTACTTGACCAATTATCCCCTCCCCCTTAACTAGATTTCTAGATTTAGAGGATAGGGTATGAGTTCTTACCTGTAATTTTAGGGCCTTCTTGCAAATCTTCAATCATGCAATCAAGAATTGTGATGATCAAGGGGTGGTGACCTCTTCTCACTCTAGAATCTCTCTTCCTCACTCTATAGTATCAGAAAAATGGTTTAAAATGGTGAGTAAGGTGTTTTATATTGTTCTGGGGTCAGGTCAAAAATAAAGAAAAAAGGGTGTCCGACACGGTTATGCGGTTACATATGCGACCGCAGAATGAAAATGCGATCCACAAAACTGCCGCAAAATTGGCCTCAGTCGGTGGACCACTAATCGAGAATGCGGCCATTATGCGGCTGGCATAATAGTTATGCAGTCACATAATGTACCGCATAACAGTAATGCGATCTCATAATGCGCCACACAACTCCCTCGGCAAAAATCCCATGGCAGATCTGCGGCCCGCATATCGATTATACGATCGCATAATTGGCCACATATTTGGCCTCAAACTAGGCCAGCCCTCTGATTCACTCTGCGGCCATTATGCGGTCCGTAGAGTGGTTATGCAACCACATAATGGACCGCATATTCACATACTTTTACGTATGGGCATGATTTTGGTTAAGAATTTTACGGATCCTTACAAAAAAGAGTAAGGTCTTCCTGAAAAAGGACCATTCGAGTCGCTCAAAAGCTTTTTCAAGGTCATGTTTTAGAAGCATGCTACCGATTTTATCCTTTTTTTGGAAGTAGGTTAGAGTTTTTTGAACAATGATTACATTGTCTGAAACTCTCTTATCTTGTTGGAAATTAGTTTGAGTTGGTCCTATTATTGTGGAGATGATGAGTCTTAATCCTGTTAGCGATGATCTTTGTGATGCATTTATAAATAGTATTACATAGGCTTATGGTCCTGTATTGATAAATTGTGTGCAAATTCTTCACCTTGGGAATTAGGCAAATATAAGTTGTGTTAATTTCCCGGAGGATGATCATATCCCTAAAAACTTGATGACAAAAGGTTTTAATTTCCCGGAGGATAATCACATCCCTAAAAACTTGATGACAAAAGGTTTTAACCTTGGGGCCCACCTTATTCCAATATATTTGGTAGAAATAGGGATGTAGACCATCCAACCTTTGTAAGGATTGAAAATCATCATTAACAAGGATGTGTGTGTTAGAATCTTGGTGTAGGTACATAGAATAAGTGTGTTCAGTGGTGAAAAAATGTTGATAATAGGCTTGAATAGTATTATGTATGTCAGTAGGATTAAAATACCAATTACCAACCGTATCTTTAAGGACAGTTATCATATTCCTCCGTCTTCGCTGAAATGTTGACATATGATGTTAGCATCACCTTCATTCAACCACGTTATATGCGAATTTAGTTTCCAAAATCTTCTTCTAAATATATTACTATAATCAATAGTTAGTTGTTGCTCTAGAGTGTGTAGGAACAAACTAGTGGGATAGTGAACGGAGGATTGAATACCCGCAAGTCTAACTAATATTTTGCGCCTGTTCTCAAATATGTTACCAAACGTATTTTTATTCCAGTGTAGGACAACATTTTGAAAGGTATCAATGGTGCTAAGAAGATTAGTATTTGCTTCCTAGACTTGACGTACTAATTCCTTGAATTTTGGGTGCGAAGTCCAAATTGTTTCAAACCTAAATATTTTTTGAGTGAAAGAACGTCTAGTTTCTAGGGTTAGTAAGAGAGGACAGTGATCCGAGTATGTGCGTGGTAAGTGTTGTACGGTTGCCTCTGAATAACTATTTATTCATTCATAATTTGCTAACATACGGTCAAGACTTTCTAAAATGGTGTGACCATGAGGATGTTTATTAGTACATGTAAATCGGCTACCTCTAAAGCCCAAATCAATTAAGTTACAATAGTTTAGCAATGACCAAAAACGTCTGCTCGATTATTACTTAGAGGTCTACCTCCAAATTTTTCACTTGATCAAAGTAGTTCGTTAGAATCACTCCCGAAAAACCAAGGACCCTTATAAGTGTCATAAACATGCATTAAGTTTTCCCATAATATATTACGATATTGAAAAGTGTGACTGGCATATGTCGCAGAAAAAAACCATTTAGAAAGGTTTTGTCATACCTGGAAAAGGCAGTGAATTTCCTGTTCAGACATGTGCAATTCCTCCACAATGATTAAATTATTGTTCAACAGGACTACCAACCCTCCTATGAGACCATTAGATGCAACCTGGGACATGTTAGTGAATTGGAAGTTGTCGCAGAGGATTGAGTGATCCTGCATGTGAGTTTCTAATAACATAGCTAGGACTTGCCTATGGTTATCCATAAGAGACCTAGAGTGACGTCTAAACTCTACATTGTGAGAGCCCCTACAATTCCATATTATAAGATTCATAACTAAGCGTGGGGAGATGGCAGGCTTAATTGGGTATGGAATTGGGAGTGGGGCAGCTAGTGGTGCCCTCTGCTCTTGTTCCGTGAATGTTGGAGTTGAGCGAAGCGTCAGAATCATGACCATGGCATATTTCCCTGCTTCGCAATTGGTCATCACTCGAAAGTTGAGGCTGCATGTTTCGAGTTCTGGCTGGCATTTGAGTATGAAATTTTTTTTCGTACTGCTCTTTGAGGTTTTAGAGGTGTATTCCCTTTAACCAAATAAATTTTGTCCTTTTTTCCCTCATCTCTGCTAGTATCTCAGCTAGCTCCTGCCTGGTTTGATTGTCTAGTTCGTTTGGAGATGGAGGGGCTGTTGGTGGAGGGTTGTCTAGTGGATTCAGTGGATCGTATGGGCTGCTTGGTGTGGCATATGTGGATAGTGGATTGAATGAGTTTATGGGTTAGTACCAAAGGGGCATATATTTGACCCTAGTGGTGAGGAGGATAGAAGGGAAGGAGATTTATGGTCGGGTTCATCTGTTAGGTTGGAGGATGCATCGGTTAAGCCCATTGTGGTGTTTGTGAGCTTTATAGATGATGGTTCACCATTAGAGGAGTTTGAATAGTGTACCACTGTGTTTGATCATAGTTTTCCATGCCAAATCGCATCCCCTCAGTTACTATCTCCGCTAGGTGAGTGGGGTTCTGGACTAGGAGGATCACTTCTTGGTTGTTGAGTTCTAGGGTGAAGATGAGAGCATAACCTTGTAACCCCATCTCCAACAAGGATTGGAGTGGTAAATCCATTATCTGCGGTTGTGATGTGTATATCAGTGGAGTTGTGGGGTGTGGATGGTGAGGACCCTGCATGGTGAGATAAGGTAGTTGGAAGAACTGGTTGTTCGTATTGATGGTGTCCCTCAAGTATGTGTTGTTGCGGCGTGTTGGGAAATTTGGACGAGTGCTTTATGTCTGAAGGATATTCTTGAGAGGGAGGAGGAGAATAAGTATAGGAGAGATTTTTAGGTGGAGTTAATGGAGTATAAGAGTGGTGGTGTAGGTTGTGAATTCTGAATGTGTATTGCAGTGGAGAGTGAATTTGTAATTGCACAAGAATTTGCACGTGAAGAGGAATGATTGTGTTGTAATGGTAGTAAGAAATAGTAGAATTGGTTGGGTTGGAAACTGTAGCATGAAGAGTTATTGTGCAATTGTTTGATAAATTCGGCTGAGTAGTAGGAGTTACTGTGTGTTGTGTCGATGTGTCAACTTGTAATTTGGGGGAGGGAGTGGCTTGGTCATGAGCTTGAGTGGTAAATTGACATGGCTTCCCTTTACTATTTGGCGTGTCCGTGCTAGGATCCGATACTAAGGAATTATAGGCTATAGGTAGGTGATCATGAGTATTAGGCTTTTGTGGTTGATTGGTGGATGTGGGATGTTGGGATTGAGGTGATACGTGGTGGTGTGACGTATAAGTAGTTAGGTTATGGCCAGAGTTGCCTCAGTTGTTTTGGTGGTCTTTGTAGATGAGGAGATAGGTATTGACTTGCTAATAGCAATATCTGTTATGACCATATTTGGGTCAATATTGCTTAAGGAAGAGAATTGGTTAATAGTCTTAGTAGTAGGCCTGTAAGTAAAATTTGTAGCCATTTTTATTTGGGCTTTTAGTGACCCATTAGGGTTTGAGGACGTACCTGGGGGTTTCTTCCAAGGGAGCAGTCGCCGCCTTCTCCTGCCCTACCATGCGTGTGTGGAAAGACTGCCTACGTGAATGCAAGGCCTCATCGGAGGGAGTACGCTGCCTATTGGTGTAGCGGGTGTTTGATTTCTATGGAAAGGCAACAATTTTCCACTCTGCTTCCACTAGTTGGTGGTTTGTGTGGGAGGGAGTTGGAAAAGACGTAGATATATTAGATTGTAAAGGGGATTGGGAGTTTCGAACGTATGCACAATTCCATGTTGCATGCCCAAACGGCCACATTTAATGTAAAGTAAGTTCAGGGATTCATAGAACAAAGTTTGCTTGTGATTGCCTATGTAGATATGTGTTTTAAGAGGCTTTTCCAAAGGAACCTCAATGAAAATATGTGCATATCGTCCTCTAGTGGTTGCCAAAGTACAAATGTCCACCTTCAATAGTTGTCCCAATTTAGATCCTACTCGTTGGAGGATTTCTAGATCTTAAAACTCTATGGGTAGCTCAAGTAAGCGAACCCAAAGTGCCAAGTATGTTAGTTGTCTGTTGGAAGCGATAAACTTTGGCGATAGAGAGAAAGTGATTGAGAATGAATTAAGGTCTCCCGTGAAGAACTTTATGCATGTTTTCTTCCTTAATGAACTTAATCAGGAAAAAGTCAGTCCCTATGTCAATTAATGGTAGATCTTCATTAAGATTCCAAAGAGAGGTAACTTTATTACGGAGGATTTGGTGGCCTATTTTTTTGCCAAAAACTTTGATAATGACAGAAAATTACCTCGGAGAGTATAGTCTAGATTTAATAGTGGTGGTAAGTGGAATGAAATTTTCATCATCATTTTCGCATGTAATGCTTTCATCTGATAGGTCAATTTCTTTATTAATCGTGCAAGTAGCCATGGGGAAGGGGAGGAGCATGTGTTAGAGCATAGTGTGTGTAGGAAGGTGGCCTTTAATACAGGTATGGCAGGGTCATCAATCTGCATGTTTCTTATGTCAGGAGGTTCATGATCAGAGTGGTTACATACGTGATTGGGAATGTATTGGCTCAAGATGGTAGGCCTGATAATCAAGGAACAGATTGAAAGGAAGAAATGTCAGTTTGGGTTAGTAAGGTATTGCGTAGTTCTAGAGAGAGAGGCTCTCACATATCTCTAAAGGTTCACTTAACATTTCTCCCTCTCTCGTTTGAGCATGATTAAGTATCGAGTACCTATACTGAAGTCTAGGTACGCTTCTTGAGGTTTCGAGTAAGATACCGAGTGCCCGTGCTAAAGACATTCCAGGTGTTGAGCACACAATTATAAAAAAAAATCAATTTATTTCATATCATTTAGCACATATTATTTTAATATTTAATAATTTGATATTTTTTAATCCTAGAAATTCTTCATGAAATTCTCATATTTTTTCTACATATATCTATATATCTAAGATTATTAGAAAACATATAGAAATTACTTAACATAAGAAGGGAATAATAATAGTAGAAGAGAGGAATTCTTCTATTATCAACTGTATGGAATAGGTTTATCAGTGGACCTATTTCTAGAAACATTTTGTTGTTACAAAACCAATCCAAAACCTGTTATGAATACATAACCAATCTAAAATATGTTATGAATACATAACCAATCTAAAACTTGTTATGAATATATAACCAATCCAAAACTTGTTATGGGAGACATCCATCATTGCAAGTGGATGAATCCACTTGCAGGATTTATAATACTCTCCCTTAGATGTCCATTAACAGATAATGTGCCTCATTAAAATCTTACTAAGAAAAACCTAGTGGAAAAAATCCTAGTGAAGGAAAAAGAGTACACGTATCTTGTAATACGCATCAAGAGTTGCCTCATTAAAAATCTTACCAGGAAAATCCAAATGGGACAAAACCTTGGTTAAGGGAAAAAGAGCACAACACATATTTCTCCCCCTGATAAAACCTTATTTGATATATCGGAGATGACGAATTCCAATAGTGTATTTTTAACTTATCAAATGTTGATATCGGTAATGCCTTAGTGAAAAAATTTGCCAAATTACCACTTGAACGAATTTGTTGAACATCTAATTTATCATTCTTTTGAAGATCATGCGTGAAAAAGAAATTTGGTGAAATATGCTTCGTTATATCTCCTTTAATATATCCCCATTTTAGTTGAGTTATACATGCAATATTGTCTTCATATAATCTTATTGGGATATCCTTACCCCATGAAAGACCGTATATTTCCTGGATATGTTGAGTTATTGATCTCAACCAAACGCAGTCTCGACTCGCTTCATGAATGACTATTATCTTTGCATGATTTGAAGAAGTAGCAACTATAGTTTGTTTTGTTGAATTCCATAATATGGCATTACCTTCACATGTGAATAAATAACATGTTTGAGATCGAACTTTATGTGGGTCACACAAATATCCTGCATCTACATAACCAATCAGTTGTGACCTAGATTCATTTGAATAAGATAATCCCATATCAATGATCCCTCGCAGATATCTGAATAGATGCTTAATATCATTCCAGCGTCTTTGTGTTGGGGAAGAACTAAATCTTTCTAACCAACTTACAGAGAAAGCTATATCTGGTCTAGAATTATTAGCAAGATACATTAATGCCTCAATTGCACTAAGATATGGTATTTTAGTACCTAGAAGTTCTTCATTATTTTCACGAGTACTAAATGGATCTTTATCTATATCAAGAAATATCACAACCATTGGGTTACTCAATGAATGTGCTTTATCCATATAAAAGCGCTGGAAAAAATTTTCGGTGCACGTTGATTGATGGACAAATATTCCATTTTTCAAATGCTCAATTTGTAAGCCAAGACAAAATTTACAAGATCTTTCATTTCAAATTCTTTCTTCAAGCATTCTACTGCCTTTGGAAGCTCTTCAGGAGTTCCAATGATATTCAAGTCATCAACATACATAACTATTATGATAAATTCAGATCAAGATCCATTTATAAAGACACAAGGACAAATTGGGTTATTCTTGTACCCTTCTTTCAATAGGTATGCACTAAGGCGATTATACCACATGCGCCTTGATTGCTTCAATATGTATAAGGATTTCTGAATCTTTATTGAACAAGTTTCCCCGGAACCTGTTGTCCAGTGAGCCATATAAGTAGGACGTGACAACATCCATAAGACGCATATCAAGTTTTTCATGAATTGCTAGACTGATAAGATACCTGAATGTGATTGCATCCACCATAGGAGAATATGTCTCCATATAATCAATGTCAGGTCGTTGCAAAAATTCTTGTGACACAAATTGTGCTTTATATCGTACAACTTTATTTTTCTTATTTCTTTTTCGCACAAAAATCTATTTGTACCCCACTGGCTTTACACTTTCAGGTGTTTGGGCTATTAGGTCCAAAAACTTCACGTTTTATGCGAAGTCAATTCTACTAGGAAAGCGTCTTTCTATTTTGGCCAATCATCTCTGCCTACATTCATCGACAGATTTCGATTCAAGATACTAATCTTGTTGCATTATTTCAGCAGCAACATTATAAATAAAAAAGTTATCGATAACTATATCATTTCAGTTCCATCTTTTTCCCGATGAGACATAATTGATTGAGATCTCTTCATTTTCATTATTTCTAGGTGCCTGGACATCTTCTGAGGTTTTATCAATTGTTATGTCTCGGAGGTCTTGTTGAGCAACTACCTCCATATTATGACCATCTTGATCATTTGTCCCTTTTCTTTTTCGAGGATTTTTATCTTTGAAACCGAATGGTCTACCACATTTTAGGTGTGTCTTAGACTCATTTGCTTTAACATATTGCCCTACCTGGAAATCAACTCGAATTGAAGAATTTGCAGCTGGAATATGAGATTTAGTAATCCTTGGTAGGTTGGTAAATGCATCTGGAAGTTGATTAACAATACTTTGCAAATGAATTATCTTTTGAACCTCCAGTTCACATTGATCTGTACGAGGATCTAAAAAAGTTAATGATAATGCATTCCAGTCCATCTCCTTTTTCAACTGCTTATTCTCTCCCCCTAATGTTGGAAAAGTTGATTCATCAAAATGGCAATCAACAAATCTTGCTGTAAATAAATCTCCAGTCATGGATTCCAAATATTTAATAATAGAAGCAGATTCGTATCCAACATATATCCCCAAAGGTTTGGGGGCCCATCTTTGTGCGTTGTAGTGGAGAAATTGGAACATGTACCGCATATCCAAATATTCTAAGATGAGAAATATTTGTCTCTTCACCATAAGCCAATTGTAATTGGGATATTTTATGATAACTCGTTGGCCTGACATGAACAAGTGCTTCTGCATGCAAAATAGCATGACCCCGTATCGAAATAGGTATTCTCATAAGCAATGTTCGAGAAATTAATTGGAGGCGTTTGATAAAGGATTCTGCCAGACCATTCTGAGTATGAACATGAGCAACAGGATTTTCAACTTTTATACCAGTTGACATTGGGATGTAAATTCACCAGCATTATCAAGACGAATTGTCTTAATTGCATAATCTGAAAATTGTGCTCTTAATCTTATTATTTGAGCTAACGACCTTGCAAATGACAGATTATGAGTTCATAATAAGCACGCATGAGACCATCGTGTAGATGTATCTATTAAAATCATATAATATTTAAATGGTCCACACAGTGTGTGAATGAGCCCACATATATCACCATGTATACGTTCTAGAAATACTGGGGATTCAATCCCAACTTTAGTTACTGATGGCCAAGTAATAAATTTACCTTGAGAATATGCAACACAAGAGAATTTCTTAAATTGAAGAATCTTCTGGTTCTTCAATACATGTCCATGTGAATTCTCAATTATTTTGTGCACCATGCTAGAACCAGGATGTCTCAACCGGTCATGTCAAATGATGGAATCATTTGGATTAGTAAACTTCCGGTTTACTATAGCATGTGTTTCAGCCCTACCAATGTTTGTGTAGTACAAGACAGAGGAAAGATCGGGCAGATTTTCAAGCACATGTTTCTTACCCGACTTTATTGTAGTAATATAAATTACCAATGAGCTGTTGGGGTAGTGATGCCTTGAGAAAAATTGCCAGTGTTATTGGGAAACCCATATTTGCTGATGAGTGCAACACTAAACAAACATGAATTTTCTATGCAAGGAAGCTGATTGAAGTGAATGTTACAAAAGCAATGCCTACGGAGATTATGGTGATGGATCCTAGAGGAAGGGTATTTCAGCAGGACTTGGTGTATGAGCGGAAGCCGATGTACTGTGACAAATGCCATGTTATTGGTCATATGTGTACTACTCAACAAGGTCCAAGAGAGCAGAAGGAAGAACAACCAAAGAGAAGAAGAGAACCAAAGAAAGTAACATATGAATAGAGGACTAAAGGGCATGTCACTAATGCAACAGGAAATACAGAAAGGACCAAGTAGTATAGAGACCTCTAAGATAGATGGAGTAACTGATAAGCAAAATGGGATTGTCCAGGAGAAAACTCAACATTGTTTTCCAGTGGAGACAAAGCAGTCCAATCATAATCAAAGGGAAGGAGGTATAGAGAACAGTGGAGCAAATACAATAGACAAAGGCAAGAAGCAAGTGTTAGATTTTAGCCTTGAAAATTTTCCTATGCTAACACCTTTGTCTAGTAGAAATGGTTCTAAAAGTGGAACAACATGTCCTAGTGAGAGATTTACCTTGCCTCATGATAGAGGTGGGGGAACTAAACTCAATCAATGAAGTAGTTACTATGGAATGTTGGGGGTATTAATAAGTGGTATAAGAGGAAGAAGCTGAAAAACTACTTGAAGACCAAAAACATCAAATTTGCGGTGTCATTGAAACTAGAGTAAAGGAGAGCCAGCCACCACATTGCCCCTGGTTGGGAGATGGTACACAATTACAATGATGCAGTAAATGGTAGAATATGGGTGATATGGGATACTAGTTACTACTCAGGCAAGTTAATTAAGGCAGAAGCACAGGTTATCCATTGTGTTGTTAAAGACATCAAGAAGGATCAAGAATATGTAGTATCAATAGTCTATGGATTTAACATAGTTGAAAAAGGAAGCAGTTATGGGAAAACCTGATAGAGATAGATCAAATGACATCCATTCCATGGGTGGTTAGAGGGGATTTGAATGATGTCCTACAGCTGCAAGATAGGATGCATGGAAATCCAGTTACTATGGCTGAAACTCAAGACTTCAGCAAGTGTATACAAGACTTAAAACTTATTGAGTTGACTTGGGAAGGTGAGTACTACAAATGGTCTAATAAACAAGATGGTTGTGACAGGATATGGAGCAAAATTGATAGGATTTTTGGCAATTATGAATGGATGATGCAATGGGGGCATATTTCAACTGTATATGAGATACCTTTCATTTCTGATCATGCACCTATGAGCTTAACTTTCAATGATAACCTAAGAAGCAGGAAAACTCCATTCAAATTCTTCAATGTCTGGGCAGATCATGAGAGGTTCTTAAATGACGTTCAGCAAATTTGGTAACAAAGATTTCACAGATAGAAGATCCAAGATGTGTGGATGAAACTCAAGGCATTAAGGCCAGTACTGAGAAAGATTAATGTAGAGGAGTTTAAGTTCATTAGACAGAAGATAGAGATAGCTAGAATTGAACTTGAAAAGGTACAAAGAAGCATTGATACAAACTGTTCTGATGAGTTGCTGCTGAAAGAAAAGGAGCTGGTTCAAAATCTGGAAAAGTGGGATATGATTGAAGAAGGAGCTCTGAAACAAAAGCCAGAGCAAAGTGGATACAACTAGGTGATTCAAATACTAAATACTTCTCAGCTGTCACGAAAGAAAGGATCCAAAGGAAGCAAATAATAGAGCTGCAATCTATCACTGGTAACAGAATAACTGACTTAGAAAGTATCACAAGGGAGATAGTAGAATTCTATAAATCACTGATGGGAATTTCTGCCCAATTACTTCCTACTATAGATAAAATGGTTCTGCACAAGGGGCCTAAACTCAACTAACAACAAAGGATTGAATTGTGCAAAGATGTGACTCCAGAAGAAATTTATGAGGGTTTGTGTTCTATTGGTAATGATAAGGCACCTGGGGTTGATGGATACAATGAATTCTTCTTTAAGAAAGCATGTCCCATTATCAAAGGTGAAGTCACTGAAGCTGTTTGGAGTTCTTTACCACTAGGAAACTGTATAGAGTCATAAATTGCACGGCCATCACCTTGGTTCCTAAGGTTCCTAAGCCTAAAACTGTAAAGGAGTTCAAACCTATTTAATGTTGCACTGTGCTATACAAAATGATATCCAAGATTCTGGAAGCAAGGATACAAGGCATTATTAGTACAATCATCAATGAAGCTCAAGTAGGGTTTATACCTGGGAGAAAGATTGCAGATAATATTCTACTGGCACATGAATTGGTGATGGCTTATTCTAGGAAGAACATTTCTCCTAGGTGTATGATAAAGATAGACTTATAGAAAGCCTATGATTATGTTGAATGTCCATATATGAAGCAAGTTATGGAAGAGTTGGGATTTCCTCACCTATTTACATCTTGGGTTATGAAGTGTATACAGACAGTTAACTACTCTATTGTTGTTAATGGTGAACCAACTAAATTATTTAAAGCTGCTAAGGGATTGAGACAGGGTGATCCTATGTCACCTTTTTTGTTTGCTATAGCAATGGAGTACTTGAGTAGGAACCTGGCTAACCTTAAGATGGTGAATGATTTTAAATATCACCCTAGGTGTGCCAAGCTAGGGATTTCTCATCTAAGCTTTACTGATGACTTGTTATTTTCCAGAGGAGATCTAAAGTCAGTTCAAGCAATGCAGCAGAAATTTTATCAATTCACTCAGGTTTCTGGGCTCCAAGAAAATTTCAACAAGAGTGAAGCATATTTTGGAGGAGTTCCTACAGAAGATAGACAACAAATCCTACAGATTTTGGGCCTTTCTACTGGAGAACTACCTTCAAATACCTAGGCGTGCCTCTATCTACTAAGAAACTGAGTGTACTTCAATTGCAGACCCTCATCGATAAAATGACTGCAAAGATTACTTCATGGACTGCAAAGATCTTGTCATATGCAGGAAGAGTGCAGTTAGTTCAAAGTGTATTGTTTGGTATCCAGGCTTTCTGGGCACATTTGTTTATACTCCCAAAAAATGATCAAGATTGTGGAGGGGCTATGTAGATCTTATATATGGTCTGGAGAAAATGAAATCACAAAGAAGGCTCTGTTGGCTTGGGACAGAGTATGTCTACCTAAAGCTGGAGGTGGCCTTAATATTATCAATTTGAAGTTATGGAATAAAGCAGTCATTGCTAAGAGCTGCTGGGACTTAGCTCTTAAGAAAGACAAGTTATGGATCCGATGGATTCACACATATTACATTAAAAATCAATAGATGAACACAATGGCAATACCACATCAAGCTTTTTGGATGGTGAGGAAAGTGATTGAGGCAAAGGAGTTACTGGAAACTAGACAATTTGTGCAAATTCACAACAGAAGCTTGATCAGACAAATCTACTTGCACTTGCTTGGTGATTACAACAGGGTGGACTGAAAAAGCTTGATGTTTAATAATGCAGCAAGACCAAAAGCAAGATTCACAATGTGGCTTATGATACATGAAAGATTGATGACATATGACAGAGTGAGCAGCTGGAAGATTAATGTTGATACGCAATGTGTAATGTGCAGAAAGTAAGTGGAAACCAGAGATCACCTATTCGTGCAATGTGAATATGCTAAGCAGATTTGGAGTAAACTGTGCAACTGAATGCAAAAGCAGTACCTGAGATTTATTGATTGGCACCAGTTCCTTCAATGGGCAGTAATGTATGCTAAAGGAAAATCTCAGCATGCGCAGGTATTTAAAGTGGTCTATGCAGAAGTTGTTTATCACTTCTGGATAGAAAGGAACAAGCGTGCTTTTGAACAAAAAAAATAGAGTATGGGAGCAGATTGCAAAGAAAATAGCCTATGTTGTTAGTGTTAGAGTTACTCCTAGAAACAAGTCGTTTGTGTATAACTTATGTTTCTAGGTAGTAGAGTATGAAATGTCCATAGAATGATAGCAAGTTATGTTAGATGTGCTATAGTTTTGTAATTGCTACTTGGTGATTAATAAAATAAGTTAGTTACCAAAAAAATGTGATATCTATTTTGGCGAATATCTTTGAAACTTAGTAAGTTTCTTTGAGACTTACTACAATATAATATTTTATTAATAGCCAAATTTGTTCCTCCGGATAGTAATAAATTGGATCTTCTAAAACCTTCAATTAATCTTGTACTGCCAGATATTGTATTAACATAGGCTTCTTCCATCACATAAGAGAAATATCTCTTATCTCTTAAAATAATATTTGTTGTAACACTATCCAAAAGACATATATCATCTTTATTGATCTTGGATCTAACTGAAGACTGAAAATTTTTCGTATTCTTCATAAAGAAATAAAAAGTACATCATAAGAAATACAAAAGACTATCAATAAAAGAAACATTAGAAATTACACTAGGAACGTACAAATTAGCATATATGATGCTTTAGGAAAGTTCACTAAAAAGAACAAACTACTTGCAGACATAATATGAAAATAACAAATTGTCTTAAAGTTTTATTCCCCCTGTAAGATGATCATTTTTCAGTCAATATCCTCAAAGAAGTCTCCAGCTTCTAAATGAGTAATATTTGCAATGCCTCCAAAATTATCACCTTTATATGCAAGATTTGTCTCAATATCATCATATTTGTTTGAGGGACCTGCTTCGTCATCATTATTTTGAAAATTCATGTTTGCCTCCATATTGATTTCTTTTCTTTTAATGGAGGCTTGATAAAGTTTGACAAAAAAGTCAGGTATACGACAAACACGTGCCCAATGCCCTTTCATACCACATCGGTTGCAAATATTAACTCTGTCTTTTAAAGGATTAATTTGAGGATCCTTATTATTTTCTTATTTAATCTCACTATGATGACGATAATTATTTCGTCCCCTTCCATGTCCACGTACACGACCATGGTCATGGCCACAATAATTATTTTGTCTTTTTAAAGACTTTTGATTCGCTGCTACCACATTCACTTCGGAAAATAGTGCGGATCCAGTGGGATGAGCTTCATGATTTTTTATTAAAAAGGTATTATGTTGCTCAGCCACCAGGAGGCATGAGATTAATTCAGAATATTTCTTTAAACTTTTCATGGTATTGCTGATGTAATACCATACTTGAAGCATGAAAAGTGGAAAGAGTCTTTTCGAGTAAGTCCTCATCATTTATAGTTTTCCCACATAATTTAAGTTGGGATGTTATCCTGAATACAACAAAATTATATTCACGTACAATTTTGAAATCTTGTAATCGTAAGTGAATCCATTCATATCGAGCGTTTGGCAATATTGTTGCCTTAGGACCGTTCCTTCAAACTGCTCCATAATTCAAATGGATTTTTCAGGGTTAAGTATTCAGTCTTTAACCCGTCATTGGGATGATGACGAAGGAAAATCATAACTTTTGCTTTATTCTGGCATGATGTTTCATTTCCTTGTATAATAGTATTTTCAAGAGCTTTTGCAACAAGGTGAATTTCAGCATCAAGGACCTATGATAAATAATTTTTTCTGGAGATATCATGTGTCTCAAATTCAAGTTTTGATAAATTAACATAGTAAAACTATCAATAAGAACAATTAGTTAGAGATAACAATAAACACTAAATAAAAAAAACTTTAAGGAATAAAAATCCGAACAAACTATTATAGAATTATATAAGGACATACAAAATATATTAACA
The DNA here is from genome assembly GCA_005239525.1 of Nicotiana knightiana. Lineage (NCBI taxonomy): Eukaryota > Viridiplantae > Streptophyta > Magnoliopsida > Solanales > Solanaceae > Nicotiana > Nicotiana knightiana. The sequence continues at coordinate 84,627 of ML391010.1, forward strand.
CGGTTACTAGTCGAAATTAAGGGCTATTTTCAGAATTTATGTTTCTAAATATGATTTTCTACTACGTAAGACAAAAGACGTGAAGTTTTATATTCTTGAAGATGTTTTGTGCATTTAGTTGTTATGGCCAAAACACAGTTATCGTTACCTTTAACTTGTGCTAGAGCTAAAAGATAGGTAATGCTTTTTCCTTTGCCAAATAAATAAATTAAGAGTGTATATGAAATTAAATAGTAAAGTTTCCAGAAACTGTTTTTCTTTTGTAAGACTAAACCATTTTATTATACTTAAATAAAACTAGTTAGATCTAATAGTATAACTCAGCTCAAATTTAAGTGGTCTACGGCAGCTAAATTAACTTCGAGTTAGTATAAGGTATGTAAAATAATAGTACCTAAAAGAGGATATGAAAATAAACCCCAAGGTGGTAGTGGAAATTATTACAGTCACATTCTGATAACGTGTTATGAAATAAAAATAATATAACAAAAACTGTGTAATTAACTAGAACTTAACATAAGAAGGGAATAGTAATATTAGAAGAGAGGAATACATCTATTTTCAACTGTATAGAATAGGTTCATCAGTAAACCTATTTATAGAAATATTTCATTGTTATACAACTAATTTAAAACTTGTTATGAATACACAACCAATCTAAAATTTGTTATGAATATATAACCAACCCAAATCTTGTTATGGATGACATCTATAGTTGCAAGTGGATTCATGAATCACTTGTACGATTTATAATACAAATATAATATTTTGCTTCAATATTCTTTGACTCACATATAGGAAGGTGGGTATTCCTCTATCTCCTTCACCCTTTCTTTCCTTCTTGCGCCACACAGCAACTGCCAACTATCTAACTCTGATAGGGGTGGAAAACGGGTGGGGCGGATCGGATTTGGGAAGGTCAAAAAAGGTAATTTAAAAAATAAATAAATTATCTGATCCGATCCGTATTTGAGACGGATAAAATACGGGTTTATCCGGCGAATAATACAGATATCCATATTATCTATGGCTTCTTAAATATGATCAATTATAAGAGAATTTCTAGTCTTCCAAACTTGAAGAACTCCAATTTGAGGAATTAACAACAACAACAACAAACCCATTATGATCCCAACAGGTGAGGTCTGGGGAGGGTAGTCTGTATGCAGACTTTACCCCTACCTAATGCAGGTAGTGATGTTGTTTCCAATAGACCCTCGGCTCCGGAAAAGCAAGAAGAAGAAGAGGAAAGCAAGGAAGGAAGAAAGAAGGAAGAGAAAAGAAAAAGGGAGAGATAAAAGATAAGCAGTACCAAATAATTGCAATAGGGAATACAATACCTGAGGCGAACAAAATCACATAACATAATAAAAGTCTAAGAATATGAATGGACATGCATGCTACTAAGACTATCGGTGAACAACTAAAAACTACCCACTAACCTTCTACCTTAATACTCGATCTCCACACCCTCCTATCATGGGTCATGTCCTCAGTGAGCTGAAACAACGCCATGTCCTGTCTAATCACCTCTCCCCAGTACTTCTTAGGCCCACCTCGACCTCTTCTCAAACTCTCCATGGCCAACTTCTCACACCTCCCGAAAGGAGCATCAATGCTTCGTCTCTTAACATGTCCGAACCATCTCAGTCTCGACTCCCGCATCTTGTCCTCCAGGGAGGCTACTCCAACTCTGTCCTGGATAGCTTCATTCTTAATCCTATCTCTCCCGGTACACCCACACATCCATCTCAACATCCTCATCTTTGCTACTTTCATCTTCTGCACGTGAGAGTTCTTGACTGGACAACACTCAGCCCCATACATCATAGTTGGTCGAACCACCACTCGATAAAACTTACCCTTAAGTCTTGGTGGCACATTCTTATCACATAAAACACCGGAAGCGGGACTCTACTTCATCCATCCCGATTCGATACGATGCGCGACATCTTCGTCAATCTCTCTGTTACCCTGGATAATAGACCTGAGATACTTAAAACTCTCTCTCTTGGGGATAACTTGAGCATCAAGCTTAACCTCTACGTCTGCATCATGGGTCCCGTCATTGAATTTGCACACCAAGTATTCTGTCTTGGTTCTACTCAATTTGGAACCTTTAGACTCCAAGTTCTGTCTCCAAACCTCCAACCTCGCGTTAACTCCGCTTTGCGTCTCGTCAATCAACACTATATCATCGGCAAATAGCATGCACCAAGGCACCTCCCCTTGGATGTGTCACGACAGTACATCAATTGCCAAGGCAAATAAAAAAGAGCTAAGAGTTGATCCCCTGTGCAACCCCATCACCACAGGGAAATGCTCCGAGTCACCACCCACAGTCCTCACCCGAGTCTTAGCATCATCATACATATCCTTAATCATCCTAATGTATGCTACCGGAACGCCGCTAACCTCCAAACACCTCTACAGTACCTCCCTCGGGACATTATCATACGCTTTCTCAAGGTCAATAAACACCATATACAAATCCTTCTTCCTTTCCATGTATACACATTACAAATGTAAAAGTTAAATACATTAGTTATCCATTTGGTTAACCATTTTCTAAGTGCATAATATGGTTCTTTATCTATATCCGTTTTTAAATGGTTCATTATCCAAATCATTTTTTATGAATAATATGGATGATAACTGTTTCTTTTAAGCACTTTGCCACCTCTAAACTCCGACATCGAAGTATTTGTTTTGGGCCTGCTGAGACCTCAAACCAATCCAACTTTTTCCTATAAAGATCAAATAAAGTTCACTAATTCTTTGTACTGTATAATTTATAGACTCCTACTCGCGTATATATAGTGTTGAACTAGTAAAAAGGCTGCAGTTTATAGCCACAAGCCTTGTATGTTTTGAGCTACGTCCTGAAAAACCAAGAATTTGCACTCTGAGGTCCCTTTTGAGGTTAATTAAAAGTTATGCCCCGCGCTTGTTCAAAGTAATGTTCACCCAGCACAATTTTTTCAAAGTTATGATCCACTCTAGTATAATTCGAGATCTTTATACAAATGGCCCATCCATGAAATTACACACAATAATCTTGAAAACAAATGATCTTGATTTTTTTACCCTCGCTTGCCTCACGGTTAAACCTTTATGGCCAAAAGTGTTAATAATAGGAGAAATGACAGGAGCACTTATTAAACTTGAAGTTCTGACCATGGGGCAAGCGAGGTAAGAAAAATCAATAGCGACACCAAAGTGTCCTATTTGTGTAGATCACCCTAGCCTATCGGATTCACAATTTACTTTTTTAGCCGTTATACTAAATTATACACTTATTACACATGATTATATCCATGATATAAATAGACCATACAAATATTATATAGTTATAAAATATTTTAGTTTAAACAGTTGGATGAACGATTATGTGTCGCTAACCTACTTGCAGAACACATTTAGACGGAGACAAAAATTCAATAGTGGCTTAAAGTGATCCTCTTTGTGAAAATCTAACCCTGGAAATTGCATGGATTGGATTTTAAAGAGGGCCATACAAACAACACGGGCCTTTCCCCTAAACTAGGGAACAATCACAAATGGCACCAATTTGATAAAATCGAGCCAAATCCAATAGGAGAGTCACAAAAATTTATCAGCTTTCGTATCCTTTATTATTGCCATTATCTTTTTATACACAGAGAAGTAAAGAGCAAGTGATAGTTTTCTCCTTATCAGACAGAAGCTACACTTTAAAAATAGAAAAACTTAGCCAAACACTCAGTTTTGAAAAGGTTTAGAAAAGTTTGGCCAGACATGCTATTTATTGATGGATGCTGTTATTTTAATAAAAATATGATATTTGGTGTATTATATAAACATTAAAAATTTATCATTATTTTAAAAGTAAATAGAAAAATAAATAAAGATTATTTAATATTTTTGAGTGTAGTTCATGTATCAAATGGTTATTCATCTGACATACTTATGGAGTGAACTTAGAAACAAGGTGTTTGACATGTGAGAAGATATATTTTGAATAATCACCTTAAGGGTTGTACCAAATATCAATATCAATTAATTAAGTCCATAAGAAGACATTCAGTTCGAGAAAGAGGAATATTTAAAGACAAATTAGACTATTAACGTAAACAGACAATAGGAGCGTTGTTTTTGGGATGATAGCATCTTTGTCGGTTGGGAGGATAATCCTTGTTCTTCTATTTTAGCAAAATAATTATAGCTCTGCACTCGGGGAAATGTGAATAATGAACAATTATTTATCTATCGTAAAAACAAAAATAGTATGTAGTAGTAAATTTCACAACCCTCGAGACCAACACTTCTATAATAAGAGAGGGGATCTAAAATTTAAAAGTTAGGCCATTACTATCGAATAAAAATTTTATGTGAACTTTTTTTTTTTTCAACTCGTGCCTAAAAGAATGAATACTTTCCTTCATTTCTTGTATGGAAGCGATTTACCTTTATTTAATGTGTTTAATCTTAAAATTGGCTAACAGTTAAACTTATAATATGGTTTTAAAGACACGTGATTTCACTTAATACCAATTGATAAATATGAAGATTAATAATAAAAATTAACAATAAAGTAAAGCAAACCAGTGTTTAAAAGGAACTTAGCCCTCGAGTTAGAATACCCTCGAACCGATTGATGCAAGAACAATTAAAAATATAACAAGCTGATGAACAAGAGTATAAACGAGAAAGAGAGTTATATTGCTTTCATATCTGTGAACAATGTGTTTTACAAATGATTAGAATCTTTCTTTTTATAGTAGAGGAATTTTACTTATGGTATAACTCTAATTACATAAGGAAATCCCATGATTAGCTAATTAACCGTTCCTTATTTGATCCGTTCTGGGATTTATGTCATGATCTTCAACCAGTCACGGATAACTCGCCTTTTTGTTATTGTGCTATCTTTGATCTTGCTCGATGTCTGTCTCATTTGGTCTCGATCTCGACAGGTACCTCGATTTCGAACTTGGTACCTTGTCCTCATGCTTTTGACTGATCCATCACGAAGCCGACCTTCGATACAACCTCTTGGTCTCGGTCGAATAATAAAATTGGGTGGACTCGATTTTAACCGTATACAGATAATCCCCTCATTTTTTGGAGTGTAATGACAAGAAACGATTTTAACGTCATCCTCGCGACATAAGAGATGAAAGTGACCGAAACGTCCCATCGGTACAGTTTCCCAAGTCATTAATGAGTGTCAGCTGGTACTCGGCCACTAGTGCCTTTGAACCATCATCGTGAATCCCTTAAATAGGCCCTCTTCTCATTAATCCGAACTTTATTTTCACTTTCTTCTAACCTCCAAAGCTTTTACATCTATTAAGTTCTTCTTTTCTACAAAAATCTTTAGGTTTTTTTGTTAATCTCCTCTCAAACATCAAGTCCCATTATCTTCTTCCCTCTTCAAACCCATACTAAAATGGAAAAAATATCAAAAATTGTTCCTCAAAAGGAAAACGCGTCTTCATTGCGGCCGTCCGATGACAAAACACCGGTGGAGTCGCACGTTGAGGAGTGTGTTCCCCGGGGGTTGTGTTCTTACTTCTGACTTTAAGATCGAGAAAAATTCATCGGTCCCCGGTCTATGTGAGCCACTGTCGAGGTATATATGCTCGATAACTGAGGGCTTCCTTAACCAGGTAAAGAAAGACTGCAACTGTGAAGACAAAGAGGTGGTGATTTCGGCCCCCGAAAAATACATCACTACTTATGTGGAAGGGTTTCTAAGTGTTTGCACTTACCCTTTCACGCTGGGCCCTCTCGACCCCGTCATCATCGACTTTTGCCATAAATATCAAATAACCCTAGGCCAAATCCATCCCTCCTTTTGGTGAATTGTTATTCTGCTTCGATTATTCGTGAGCAAAGTCGAGGGGCTCCTTTTCACCCTCGATCACCTCATCAGGTTGTATATCCCTCGTCTCTATCAAGGCAGGTTAATAAAAATCCAGCGTTGGGCTACGAAAGTGTTGTTATCGAGCATAGGTGAGGACAAAGATTGAGGTTGGATGGGCTAGTTCATTCGACTGAGGACTTCCAACCTAATCCCGGCCGAGAAGATGGTGTTTTCTGAGAAATGGAATATGAATCATATGTACCATCTCACTGTTAGCTTTCGTGTATTATCTTGTTCCTTTGCTTTTTCTCATTGATGTCTTTTTCCATGATGTAGCGGTTGCTTGGATGCCCGATGTGATTCCTGACCTCGAGAGCTGGGTTCGGAACCTAGCCTCGACCTCTACGTACGCTCAGTGCTCATGGCGTAATTTAACAAAGGGCCGATGGGAGGCCAAGAATCATGGTAAGCCCCATTTACATGTATCTGATGATTTGATTAAGATATTCTTCTTATACTTATTCAATTTTCTCGTATACATGCCTGGGCAAAGATTCGGTCATAAGACCCCGTCTGGTGAAAAAGAGACTTCGACCCCGGTCTCGAAATTCTCGAAGGATAAGAAGAGGAAAAGGACCTCAACCTCCAAGTATCCAAAAACTAAGAAAAATCCGACTCGTAAGCCGAAGAAAGACACAGTTTCCCTACCTGCGGAGTTACTTTAGCGGCTAAGGGAGGAAGAAGAAGAAGAAAAAGATGAAGACGAGGGCTCCGAACTGATGGCTCGAGTTAGGATTCCCCTATCTCATTCACCCTTTCTTTCCTTCTTGGGCCACACAGCAACTGCCAACTATCTAACTCCGATAGGGGTGGAAAACCGTCGGGTCGGGTCAGATTTGGGTGGGTTAAATGGGTAATTTAAAAACGGATAAATTATCTGACCCAACCTGTATTTGAGATGGATAAAACACGTATTTATCCGGCATATTATCTATGGCTTCTTAAATATGATCACTTATAAGAGAATTCCTAGTCTTCCAAACTTGAGGAACTCCAATTTGAGACTTTACAAATATAAAAGTTAAACACATTAGTTATCCATTTGGTTAACCATTTTCTAAGTGAATAATATGGTTTTTTATCCATATTCGACCCGTTTTTAAATGGTTCATTATCCAACCTTTTTTTTATGGATAATAGGGGTGGATAATTATTTTCTTTTAATCATTTTGCCACCTCTAAACTCCGACATCGAAGTATTTGTTTTGGGCCTGCTAAGACCTCAAACCAATCCAAAGTTTTCCTATAAAGATCAAACAAAGTTCACTAATTCTTTGTACTGTATAATTTGTAGAGTCCTACTCGCGTATATATAGTGTTGAACTAGTAAAAAGGCTGCAGTTTTTAGCCACAAGCCTTGGATGTTTTGAGCTACGTCCTGGAAAACCAATAATTTGCACTCTGAGGTCCCTTTTGAGGTTTATTCAAAGTTATGCCCCACTGTAGTATAACTCTAGATCTTTATACAAATGGCCGATCCATGAAATTACACCCAAAGACCTTGGAAAAAAATGATCTTGATTTTTTGACTCACGCTTGCCTCACGGTTAAACCATTAAGGTCAAAACTATTAATAATGGGACAAACTAGGGGAGCACTTGTTAAACTTGAAGTTCTGCCCATGGGGAAAGCGAGGTAAAAAAAATCAATAGCGACACCAAAGTGTCCTATTTTTGCAGATCACCCTAGCCTATCGTATTCACCGTTTACTTTTTTAGCCGTTGTACAAAATTATACACTTATTACACATGATTATATCCATGAGATAAATAGACCATACAAATATTATATAGTTGCAAAATATTTTAGTTTAAGCAGTTGGATGAACGATTATGTGTCGCTAACCTACTTGCAGAACACATTTAGACGGAGACAAAAATTAAATAGTGGCTTAAAGTGATCCTCTTTGTGCAAATCTACCCCTGGAAATTGCATGGATTAGGATTTTAAAGAGGCCCATAAAAACAACACGGGCCTTTCCCCCAAACTAGGGAACTATCACAAATGGCACCAATTAGATAAAATCGAGCCAAATTCAATAGGAGAGTCACCAAAATTTATTAGCTTTTGTATCCTTTATTATTACCATTATCTTTCTATACGTAGAGAAGTAAAGAGTAAGTGATAGTTTTCTCCTTATCATACAGAAGCTGCACTTTAAAAATAGAAAAACTTAGCCAAGCACTCAGTTTTTAAAAGGTTTAGAAAAGTTTGGCCGGGCATGCTATTATATTGATGGATTAATGAAAATATGATATTTGGTGTATTATATAAACATTAACAATTTTATCATTATTTTAAAAGTAAATATAAAAATAAATAAATAAAGATTATTTAATATTTTTGAGTGTAATTCATGTATCAAATGGTTATTCACCCGACATATTTATGGAGTGCACTTAGAAACAAGGTGTTTGACATGAAAGAAGATATATTGTGAATCATCACCTTAAGGGTTGTACAAAATATCAATATCAATTAATTAAGTCCATAAGAAGACATTCAGTTCGAGAAAGAGGAATATTTAAAGACAAATTAGACTATTAATGTAAACAGACAATAGGAGCGTTGTTTGTGGGATGATAGCATCTTTGTCGGCTGGGAGCATAATCCTTGTTCTTCTATTTTAGCAAAATAATTATAGCTTTGCACTCGGGAAAATGTGAATAATGAACAATTATTTATCTATCGTAACAACAAAAATAGTACGCAGTAGTAAATTTCACAACCCTCGAGACCAACTCTTCTATAATAAGAGAGGGGATCTAAAATTTAAAAGTTTCCATCACTATCTAATAAAAATTTTATGCGAACTTATTTTTTTTTTCAATTCGTGCCTAAAAGAATGAATACTTTCCTTCATTTCTTGTATGGAAGCGATTTACCTTTATTTAATGTGTTTACTCTTAAAATTGGCTAACAGTTAAAATTATAATGTGGTTTTAAAGACATGTGATTTCATTTAATACCAATTGATAAATATGAAGATTAATAATAAAAATTAACAATAAAGTAAAGTAAACCTGTGTTTGAAAGGAACTCAGTCCTCGAGTTAGAATACCCTCGAACTGATTGATGCAAGTACAATAAAAAATATAACAAACTGATGAACAAGAGTATAAACGAGAAAGAGAGTTATATTGCTTTCATATCTGTGAACAATGTGTTTTACAAATGATTATAATCCTCCTTTTTATAGTAGAGGAAGTTTACTTATGGTATAACTCTAATTACAGAAGGAAATCCCATGATTAGCTAATTAACCATTCCTGATTTGATCCGTTCCGAGGATTTACGTCATGATCTTCAACCAGCCACGGATAACTCGCCTTTCTGTTACTGTGCTATCTTCGATCTTGCTCGATGTCTGTCTCATTTGGTCTCGATCTCGACAGGTACCTCGATTTCGAACTTGGTACCTTGTCCTCATGCTTTTGACTGATCCATCACGAAGCCGACCTTCGATACAACCTCTTGGTCTCGGTCGAATAATAAAATTGGGTGGACTCGATTTTAACCGTATACAGATAATCCCCTCATTTTTTGGAGTGTAATGACAAGAAACGATTTTAACGTCATCCTCGCGACATAAGAGATGAAAGTGACCGAAACGTCCCATCGGTACAGTTTCCCAAGTCATTAATGAGTGTCAGCTGGTACTCGGCCACTAGTGCCTTTGAACCATCATCGTGAATCCCTTAAATAGGCCCTCTTCTCACTGATCCAAACTTTATTTTCACTTTCTTCTAACCTACAAAGCTTTTACATCTCTTAAGTTCTTCCTTTATGCAAAAATCTTTAGGTTTTGTTGTTAATCTCCTCTCAAACATCAAGTCACATTATCTTCTTCCCTCTTCAAACCCATACTAAAATGGCAAAAACATCAAAAATTGTTCCTCAAAAGGAAAACGCGTCTTCATCGCGGTCGTTCGACGACAAAACACCGGTGGAGTTGCACCCTGAGGAGTGTGTTCCCCGGGGTTTGTGTTCTTACTTCCGACTTTAAGATCGAGAAAACTTCATCGGTCCCCGGTCTATGCGAGCCACTACCGAGGTATATATGTGTAAGACCCCATGTGCTTTTTTTTTTCTCTTCTCTTACGTAATATACGTAACGTGGCGTTGTTATATTAGGTATAGCATATTGGGAGAATAAGAGTGAAAATGTATTGTAATATCAAGGAACTAAACTAAAGCTTTAGGTCAAAAGAATCCCTTAAACAAAGGTGTGTGGTTAAAGAAATGGCTCGGGTAGCAGCCCGCGCGTTCGGAAGGTTTAAGTTAACTTGCACCTGTGGGATAAGACTAAGAGTGTCTTATATGATAAGAATAATGTTTTAGGAGGTATTATAATATCACACTGGTCACATGTTAAGTTTTGGAGTCAAAAAAGTTGCGAAATAAAGGTCGGCAAAAATTATGTTAAATTTATCTAATAAATTTTCTAAACTTTAGGTCAAATGTATCAGATCATTTATCCCAATATATAAATATTTATGGGACCCATACCCTACCTAATCGAATGTCTTCGAGTCTAGTTCTCAACCAAAAAAATTTCACATCAAACCGATATCGGAGTAAAGAGTTATGACTGTTTTACCGCGGACTGTCCGTGCTGAAACCGGGTCAGGTCAAACAAGTGGTATAAGTCGGCAAATTCGACTTTTCAGACCCCAAAACATTTCATTTTAGTCCCAAAACAGTGAGCAAGCTAAAGAGAAGGTCCCATGGTGTTCTTGAGTGATTAAGGTGCGTTATTAACGATTTCTATCGTTAAAGTTTGCCCCCGTGCCTAGAAACGCAATCTCTACGCTTTGCAATCGTTTCCCCTTCTATTAGCTGTGTTTGGAGCTATTTTTGGAAGATAGGAATTTGTTTTTCTTGCTGGTTCTTCAGGATTTATACTTGGTTTGCCAAGGTAATCATCTAGGGACTCTTTTATGATCATTTTTACAAAGTTCTACGGACGTTTCGTCAAGTTAGGATCATATGGAAAATCTGCCAATTTAAACTCAATTATGAACTATTTATAGGTGCGTATAAGCTGCATATATATAGTGTTTGCGAAGCTTAGGACGTAAGGAACAACTTTTGTGAAGGAACTACGGGCATTCGAACGTTCGTTGGAGAGGTATGTTAAGGCTAAGCTCCGTCCTTCCTTTTAGCACGAATTCTGGGAAATTCCTAAGACGCCAAATGTGATGTTTTACTATTCTATTGCTAGAAAGACCTTCTGTGAAAGGCATTGGGATCGTAGCTGAAGTATTTTCATGATTCTATTAGGTTGATATTCCACTCGTTCGGTTAAATAGGGTATTCGACATCTATATATGTCATTTTGTCGGCTTTCTTAACTATATGTCCATATCTATGAACTCTTATTCGTCTTTGGGTTGTGTGACTTAAAAATAAAGGCATTTAGTATTTGCGATCAGTCTTTCTTCCTTGATAGAGTGTATTTTAAAAATCACTAAAGTGATACGTCGATTTCCAAAAATCTCAAATATAATTTTTATGTTTAAACTACTAAAACACTTGATTTTTGAAATACTTTCTTTTACTAATTATCAGGAAATAAGGTATAAGAACTAAGTGAAGCTTCAGAGTTAAGTTATCTTCATAAAAGTCGAGTTAAATTTTTAAGCTTATTTAAAAAAACATATGAGGTTCCACGAGACATTTGTATGCGATACGAAGGTGATTATGAGATTATGAGAATAAGAGTACCAATGAGCTAAGATTGGCTAAGTTCTTGTTATGGCCTATTATGTGCATTCAAAGTTCATATCATACCATGGCATATTATGCATGGACTTCGAGCTATAATCGGAGGTAAGGGGCCTATTTGCCCGAAAGACTATATATATTGTACAGATGGCCATAGGTTGGAAATATGATACCGGTTAGCTACCGGGAGAGACCACCATTGCTAGAATTTGGTTGGGTATGTCATGCATTTGCATCAATATATATGTATTCACGACATACAATTACATGAGCATACCATGCATATTTGATTACTATGAGGTCGGATGTCGGCCATGGAGGCTATCAGAGTTTCAGTGTCAGGTGGTATCTCTATTACCCTTTTTACATCAGCTATGTATGATTCTACTTTCTGCCTTACATACCAGTACATTTTTATTCGTATTGATGTCCCGTTGCCTGGGGATACTGCATTGTTGTTTCGTGCGTGCAGTTCCAGGTAAGGACTCTGATCGACCCCCCCCCTCCCCCCGCTAGGATTTCGGGGTTCAACTGTGAGTTGGTAAGCTCCACCTCTTCCTGGAGCTTTCGTAGGATGGTTACTTTTGTTGTATAGTNACAGCTTTCAGTCTCCAACCCATATGCTTGGCATGTATATATATGTGTGTAGGCATGTATGTCTTCAGTCGTGCCCTCGTCGGTCATCTAGTACTTTATTATTTTTGCTTGTCTACCTTTGTTTATATGGCTTATTGTTACTCAGGTCATGACCTTAACGGTCCAGGCTTAGTATTTTAGATGTTGTGCTGCCAGATCTGTTGGGCCCCCAGTTTAGTTAGCTAGTATGTTTAGTGGCTAACTCGATCGAATACAGTATCGAGTGCCAGTCGTGCCTCCCCTAGTTTGGGGCGTGACAAANGTCTTCAGTCGTGCCCTCGTCGGTCATCTAGTACTTTATTATTTTTGCTTGTCTACCTTTGTTTATATGGCTTATTGTTACTCAGGTCATGACCTTAACGGTCCAGGCTTAGTATTTTAGATGTTGTGCTGCCAGATCTGTTGGGCCCCCAGTTTAGTTAGCTAGTATGTTTAGTGGCTAACTCGATCGAATACAGTATCGAGTGTCAGTCGTGACTCCCCTAGTTTGGGGCGGGACAATATGCTCGATAACTGAGGGCTTCCTTAAGCAGGTAAAGAAAGACTGCAACTGGGTAGACAGAGAGGTGGTGATTTTGGCCCCCGAAAAAGACATCACAACATATGTGGAAGGGTTTCTAAGTGTTTACACTTACCCTTTCACACTGGGCCCTCTCGACCCGTCATCATCGACTTTTGTCGTAAATATCAAATAACCCTAGGCCAAATCCATCCATCCTTTTGGCGAATTGTAATTCTCATTCGATTCTTCGTGAGCAAAGTCGAGGGGCTCCCTTTCACCCTCGATCACCTCATCAGGTTGTATAGCCCTCGTCTCTATCGAGGCAGGTTAATAAAACTCCAACGTTGGGCTACCAAAGTGTTGTTCTCGATCATAGACGAGGACAAAGATCGAGGTTGAATGGGCTATTTCGTTTGAGTGAGGACTTCCGACCTAATCCCGACCGAGAATATGGCGTTTCCTAAGAAATGGAATATGAATCATATGTACCATCTCACTGTTAGCTTCCGTGTATTATCTTGTTCCTTTGCTTTTTCTCATTGATGTCTTTTTCCATGATGTAGCGGTTGCTTGGATCCGATGCGATTCCTTGACCTCAAGAGTTGGGTTCGAAACCTGGCCTCGACCTCTACGTACGATGAGCGCTCATGGTGTAATTTAACAAAGGGCCGATGGGAGGCCAAGAATCATGGTAAGCCCCCTTTACATGTATCTGCTGATTTGATTATGATATTCTTCTTATACTTATTCAATTTTCTCGTATACATGCCTGGGACAAGATTCGGTCATAAGACCCCGTCTGGTGAGGAAGAGACTTCGAACCCGGTCCCGAAATCGACGAAGGATAAGAAGAGAAAAAGGACCTCAACCTCCAAGAATCCAAAGCCTAAGAAAAATCCGACTTGTAAGCCGAAGAAAGACACAGTTTTCCTACCTGCGGAGGTACTTTAGCGACTAATGGAGGAAGAAGAAGAAGAAGAAGAAAAAGATGAAGACGAGGGCTCCGAAATGATGGCTCGAGTGAGGATTCCCCTCTCTCATTCACCCTTTCTTTCCTTCTTGGGCCACACAGCAACTGCCAACTATCTAACTACGATAGGGGTGGAAAACCGTCGGGTCGGGTCAGGTTTGGGTGGGTTAAAATGGGTAATTTAAAAATGGATAAATTATCTCATCCGACCTGTATTTGAGACGGATAAAACACAGATTATCCGGCGGATAATATGGATATCCATATTATCTATGGCTTCTTAAATATGATCACTTATAAGAGAATTCCTACTCTTCCAAACTTGAGGAACTCCAATTTGAGGTTTTACAAATGTAAAAGTTAAACACATATAGTTATCCATTGGTTATCCATTTGGTTAACCATTTTCTAAGTGAATAATATGGTTTTTTATCCATATTCGACCCGTTTTTAAATGGTTCATTATCCAACCCCTTTTTATGGATAATATGGGTGGATAACTGTTTTCTTTTAATCATTTTGCCACCTCTAAACTCCGACATCGAAGTATTTGTTTTGGCTTAGCTGAAACCTCAAACCAATCCAACTTTTTTCCTATAAAGATCAAACAAAGTTCACTAATTCTTTGTACTGTATAATTTGTAGAGTCCTACTCGCGTATATATAGTGTTGAACTAGTAAAAAGGCTGCAACTTTTAGCCACAAGCCTTGGATGTTTTGAGTTACGTCATGGAAAACCAAGAATTTGCACTCTGAGGTCCCTTTTAAGGTGTATTCAAAGTTATGCCCCACTCTAGTATAACTCTAGATCTCTATACAAATGGTCGATCCATGAAATTACACCCAATGACCTTGGGAAAAAATGATCTTGATTTTTTGACTCACGCTTGCCTCACGGTTAAACTATTAAGGTCAAAAGTGTTAATAATGTGACAAATGAGGGGAGCACTTGTTAAACTTGAAGTTCTGTCTATGGGAAAAGCGAGGTAAAAAAAATCAATAGCGACACCAAAGTGTCCTATTTGTGCAAATCACCCTAGCCTATCGGATTCACAGTTTACTTTTTTAGCCGTTGTACAAAATTATACACTTATTACACATGATTATATCCATTATATAAATAGACCATACAAATATTATATAGTTGCAAAATATTTTAGTTTAAGCAGCTGGATAAACGATTATGTGTCGCTAACCTACTTGCAGAACACATTTAGACGGAGACAAAAATTAAATAGTGGCTTAAACTGATCCTCTTTGTGCAAATCTACCCCTGGAAATTGCATGGATTGGATTTTAAAGAGGGCCATACAAACAACACAGGCCTTTCACCCATACTAGGGAACTATCACAAATGGCACCAATTAGATAAAATCGAGCCAAATCCAATAGGAAAGTCACCAAAATTTTCAGCTTTCGTATCCTTTATTATTGCCATTATCTTTTTATACGCAGATAAGTAAAGAGTAAGTGATAGTTTTCTCCTTATCAAACAGAAGTTGCACTTTAAAAATAGAAAAACTTAACTAAACACTCAGTTTTGAAAAGGTTTAGAAAAGTTTGGCCATACATGCTATTATATTGATGGATGTTGTTATTTTAATAAAAATATGATATTTGGTGTATTATATAAACATTAACAATTTTATCATTATTTTAAAAGTAAATAGAAAAATAAATAAAGATTATTTAATATTTTTGGGTGTAATTCATGTATCAAATGGTTATTCATCTGACGTACTTATGGAGTGAACTTAGAAACAAGGTGTTTGACATGCGAGAAGATATATTTTGAATCGTCACCTTAAGGGTTGTACAAAATATCAATATCAATTAATTAAGTCCATAAGAAGATATTCAGTTCGAGAAAGAGGAATATTTAAAGACAAATTAGACTATTAACGTAAACAGACAATAGGAGCATTGTTTTTGGGATGATAGCATCTTTGTCGGTTGGGAGCATAATCCTTGTTCTTCTATTTTAGCAAAATAATTATAGCTCTGCACTCGGGGAAATGTGAATAATGAACTATTATTTATCTATCGTAACAACAAAAATAGTACGTAGTAGTAAATTTCACAACCCTCGAGACCAACACTTCTATAATAAAAGAGGGGATCTAAAATTTAAAAATTAGGCCATCACTATCGAATAAAAATTTTATGTGAACTTTTTTTCTTTTTTCAGTTCGTGCCTAAAAGAATGAATTCTTTCCTTCATTTCTTGTATGGAAGCAATTTACCTTTATTTAATGTGTTTACTCTTAAAATTTGCTAACAGTTAAACTTATAATGTGGTTTTAAAGACACGTGATTTCACTTAATACCAATTGATAAATATGTAGATTAATAATAAAAATTAACAATAAAGTAAAGCAAACCAGTGTTTGAAAGGAACTCAGCCCTCTAGTTAGAATACCCTCAAACCGATTGATGCAAGAACAATTAACAATATAACAAGCTGATGAACAAGAGTATAAACGAGAAAGAGAGTTATATTGCTTTGATATCTGTGAAAAATGTGTTTTACAAATGATTATAATCCTCCTTTTTATAGTAGAGAAATTTTACTTATGGTATAACTCTAATTACATAAGAAAATCCCATGATTACCTAATTAATCATTCCTGATTTGATCCGTTCTGGATTTACGCGATGATCTTCAACCAGTCACGGAAAACTCGCCTTTCTGTTATTGTGCTATCTTCGATCTTGGTCGATGTCTATCTCACTTGGTCTTGATCTCGACAGGTACCTCGATTCCGAACTTGGTACCTTGTCGTCGTGCTTTTGACTGATCCATCACGAAGCCGACCTTCGATTCAACCTTTTGGTCTCGGTCGAATAATAAAATTGGGTGGACTCGATTTTAACCGTATACAGATAATCCCCTCGTTTCTTGGAGTGTAACGACAAGAAACGATTTTAACGTCATCCTCACGACGTAAGAGACGAAAGTGACCGAAACGTCCCATCAGTACAGTTTCCCAAGTCATTAATGATTGTCAGCTGGTACTCGGCCACTAGTACCTTTGAACTGTCATCGTGAATCCCATAAATAGACCCTCTTCTCATTGACCCAAAATTTATTTTCACTTTCTTCTAACCTCCAAAGCATTTACATCTCTTAAGTTCCTCATTTCTACAAAAATCTTTAGGTTTTGTTGTTAATCTCCTCTCAAACATCAAGTCCTATTATCTTCTTCCCTCTTCAAACCAATACTAAAATGGCAAAAACATCAAATATTTTTCCTCAAAAGGAAAACGCGTCTTCATCGTGGCCGTCCGGCGTCAAAACATCATTGGAGTCGCACCCTGAGGAGTGTGTTCCCCGGGGGTTGTGTTCTTACTTCCGACTTTAAGATCGAGAAAACTTTATCGGTCCCCGATCTATGCGAGCCACTGTCGAGGTATATATGCTCGATAACTGAGGACTTCCTTAAGCAGGTAAAGAAAGACTGCAACTGGGAAGACTGAGAGGTGGTGATTTCGGCCCCCGAAAAAGACATCACTACTTATGTGGAAGGGTTTCTAAGTGTTTACACTTACCCTTTCACGATGGCCCTCTCGACCCCGTCATCATCGACTTTTGCCGTAAATATCAAATAACCCTAGGCCAAATCCATCCCTCCTTTTGGTGAATTGTTATTCTGCTTTGATTATTCGTGAGCAAAGTCGAGGGGCACCCTTTCACACTCGATCACCTCATCAGATTGTATAGCCCTCGTCTCTATCGAGGCAGGTTAATAAAACTCCAACGTTGGGCTACCAAAGTGTTGTTCTCGAGCATAGACGAGGACAAAGATCGAGGTTGGATGGGCTAGTTCGTTTGAGTGAGGACTTTCGACCTAATCCCGACCGAGAAGATGGCGTTTCCTGAGAAATGGAATATGAATCATATGTACCGTCTTATTGTTAGCTTCCGTGTATTATCTTGTTCCTTTGATTTTTCTCATTGATGTCTTTTTCCATGATGTAGCGGTTGCTTGGATGCCCAGTGTCATTCCTGACCTCGAGAGCTGGGTTCGGAACCTGGCCTCGACCTCTACGTACGCTGAGTGCTCATAGCCTAATTTAACAAAGGGCCGATGGGAGGCCAAGAATCATGGTAAGCCCCCTTTACATGTATCTGATGATTTGATTAAGATATTCTTCTTATATTTATTCAATTTTCTCGTATACATGCATAGGCAAAGATTCGGTCATGAGGCCTCCGTCTGGTGAGGAAGAGACTTCGACCCCGGTCCCAAATGGCGAAGGATAAGAAGAGAAAAAGGACCTCAACCTCCAAGGATCCAAAGCCTAAGAAAAATTCGACTCGTAAGCCGAAAAAAGACACAGTTTCCCTACCTGCGGAGGTACTTTAGCGGCTAAGGGAGGAAGAAAAAGAAGAAAAAGATGAAGGCGAGGGCTCCGAACTGATGGCTTGAGTGAGGATTCCCCTATCTCATTCACCCTTTCTTTCCTTCTTGGGCCACACAGCAACTGCCAACTATCTAACTCCGATAGGGGTGGAAAACCGTCGGGTCGGGTCAGATTTGGGTGGGTTAAAATGGGTAATTTAAAAACGGATAAATTATCTGACCCGACCTGTATTTGAGACGGATAAAACATGGATTTATCCGGCGGATAATATGGATATCCATATTATCTATGGCTTCTTAAATATGATCACTTATAAGAGAATTCCTAGTCTTCCAAACTTGAGGAACTCCAATTTGAGGCTTTACAAATGTAAAAGTTAAACACATTAGTTATCCATTGGTTATCCATTTTCTAAGTGAATAATATGGTTTTTTATCCATATTCGACCCGTTTTTAAATGGTTCATTATCCAACCCTTTTTTTTGGATAATATGGGTGGATAACCGTTTTCTTTTAATCATTTTGCCACCTCTAAACTCCGACATCGAAGTATTTGTTTTGGGCCAGCTGAGACCTCAAAACAATCCAACTTTTTCCTATAAAGATCAAACGAAGTTCACTAATTCTTTGTACTGTATAATTTATAGAGCCCTACTCGCGTATATATAGTGTTGAACTAGTAAAAAGGCTGCAGTTTTTAGCCGCAAGCCTTGGATGTTTTGAGCTACGTCCTGGAAAACCAAGAATTTGCACTCTGAGGTCCCTTTTGAGGTGTATTCAAAGTTATGCCCCACTCTAGTATAACTCTAGATCTTTATACAAATGGCCGATCCATGAAATTACACCCAATGACCTTGGAAAAAGATGATCTTGATTTTTTGACTCACGCTTGCCTCACGGTTAAACCATTAAGGTCAAAAGTGTTAATAATGTGACAAATGAGGGAAGCACTTGTTAAACTTGAAGTTCTGTCTATGGGAAAAGCGAGGTAAAAAAATCAATAGCGACACCAAAGTGTCCTATTTGTGCAAATCACCCTAGCCTATCGGATTCACAGTTTACTTTTTTAGCCGTTGTACAAAATTATACACTTATTACACATGATTATATCCATGATATAAATAGACCATACAAATATTATATAGTTGCAAAATATTTTAGTTTAAGCAGCTGGATGAACGATTATGTGTCGCTAACCTACTTGCAGAACACATTTAGACGGAGACAAAAATTAAATAATGGCTTAAAGTGATTATATGTTAAATGAGACCAAAAAGACGAAATGAGCAGAAAATTTGTATATATCAATGGAGGAAATAACCATGTGGAAAACAAGACAGGAATTCTCTACAATTACACTGTGGAACAATTGAAGGGATGTGGCGCAGCTTGGTAGCGCGTTTGTTTTGGGTACAAAATGTCACAGGTTCAAATCCTGTCATCCCTACCTATTACTGCTCAAAGGAGCAGTAACGAGGGATCAATTGAGATCGCTTCAAATTGGACATAATCTTTGATTTTTATCATGCTATTCTAGTATATGCATACAAAATGTATTGGGGTTATGAAAAGAATCCTTTTGTTTACAGTCTTATCTATTCTGATAAGAAAGCGCTCTTAGTTCAGTTCGGTAGAACGTGGGTCTCCAAAACCCGATGTCGTAGGTTCAAATCCTACAGAGCGTCTCTTTGTGCAAATCTACCCCTGGAAATTGCATGGATTGGATTTTAAAGAGGGCCATACAAACAACACGGGCCTTTCCCCCAAACTAGGGAACTATCACAAATGGCACCAATTAGATAAAATCGAGCCAAATCCAATAGGAGAGTCACCAAAATTTTCAGCTTTCGTATCCTTTATTATTGCCATTATCTTTTTATACGCAGAGAAGTAAAGAGTAAGTGATAGTTTTCTCCTTATCAAACAGAAGTTGCACTTTAAAAATAGAAAA
>ML391012.1:0-53571 GCA_005239525.1 Nicotiana knightiana
TACCAAAACCCTAGATTAAAACTTAGCTACTCATGTTTAAACTAAACAAAACTACAAGAATTTCCATAATGTAAATATAAAATAAGAATTACTAAATGTTGAAATCGATGTTCTTGTTCTTCAAAGCAATTTTCTTCTTGTCTACTGTTAATCCACGAAAATCCTCCTTTAATTGTGTTTTAGGAGTCTATTTATAGGTTTANTAACTCGGACTTGGCAACACTGGAGACCCCTGGCGTTTGGGCTCTAACGCCCCCCAAACGCCAGGGGGGGCCAGGCGTTATGGCTCTAACGCCCCCCTAACACCAGGAGGGGCCAGGCTTCATGGGGCAAACGCCCGGCTATCGCCCGGGCGTCTCCTTTTGCGTATTTTTGACGTATTTGCATCCCTTTAGCTCCGTTTCCATTTCCAATTCACCTACACATGANAGAAACTGCATCGAACTTCTTCCGTGTCAACGGAAGTCCAGTAACGAAGTCCATAGTGATCCTCTCCCACTTCCACTCAGGAAGCTCAATCCACTGAAATAAACCACCAGGACTCTGATGCTCATACTTAACCTGTTGACAATTCAAACATCGCGCCACATATACCACAGTATCCTTCCTCATTCTACGCCGCCAATAATGTTGCCAAACATCCTGATACATCTTCACCGGGAAGTATGGGCCTCCTCTAAAATCAACTCTCGAATCCCATCAACATTGGGCACACAAACTCGCCCCTGCAATCTCAAAACACCATCATCATCTATGGTCACCTGCTTGGCGCCTCCGCGCTGCACCGTGTCTCTAAGGACACACAAATGGGGATCATCAAATTGTCTATCACGGATATACTCCAATAATGAAGAACGAGCGACCGTACAAGCCAACACTTGACTAGGCTCGAAAATATCCAACCTCACAAATCAACTGGCCAAAGCCTGAACATCCAAAGCAAGCGGCCTCTGACTGACTGGAATAAAAGCAAGACTACCCATGCTAGCTGACTTCTTACTCAAAGCATCGGCCACCACATTGGCCTTCCCCGGGTGATATAAGATGGTAATGTGATAATCCTTCAACAGATCTAACCACCTTCTTTGCCTCAAATTCTACTTCTTTTGCTTGAACAAGTACTGAAGAATCTTATGATCCGTGAAAACCTCACACGCCACGCCATACAGATAGTGCCTCCAAATCTTCAATGCGTGGACAATGGCTGCCAACTCCAAATCATGCACTGGATAGTTCTTCTCATGAATCTTTAACTGCCTTGAAGCATAAGCAATGACCTTGCGATCCTGCATCAACACTGCACCAAGCCCAATACGGGAAGCATCGCAATAGACTGTATAAGGCCTTGAACCTGTGGGAAAAACCAAAACTGGTGCCGTAGTCAGAGCTGTCTTGAGCCTCTGGAAGCTCGCGTCACACTCGTCCGACCATCTGAATTAGGCACCCTTCTGGGTCAACCTGGTCATCGGGGCAGCAATAGATGAGAACCCATCCACGAACCGACAGTAATAGCCTGCCAATCCCAAGAAACACTGAATCTCTATAGCTGATGTTGGTCTAGGATAGTTCTTGATTGCCTCAATCTTTTTCGAGTCAACCTGAATACCCTCTGCTGAAAAGACATGACCTAGGAATGCAATTGAACTCAACCAGAACTCACACTTCGAAAACTTTGCATATAGCTGGCTATCCTCCAGAGTCTGAAGAACCACTCTGAGATGCTGCTCGTGCTCCTCCTGACTGCGGGAGTATATCAATATATCATCAATGAAGAGTTTCATGAACGAGTCCAAATAAGTCCTGAACACTCGGTTCATCAAATCCATAAAAGCTGGTGGGGCATTTGTCAACCCGAACGACATGACTAAAAACTTGTAATGCCCGTACCGAGTGTGAAAAGCTGTCTTAGGGACATCAGATGCCCTAATCCTCAATTGGTGGTAGCCAGATCTCAAGTCTATCTTTGGAAATACCTTAGCACCCTGAAGTTGATTGAAAAAATCATCAACCCTCGACAGTGGATACTTATTCTTGATTGTAACCTTGTTCAATTGCCGGTAATCAATGCACACCCTCATAAAACCATCCTTCATCTTCACAAAAAAATATTGGAGCGCCCCAAGGAGAAATGATGGGCCTAATGAAACCCTTCCCAAGAAAATCCTGCAATTGTTCCTTCAACTCTTTCAACTCTGGCGGGGTCATGCGATACGGTGAAATAGAAATGGGCTGGGTGCCCAGAGCTAGATCAATGCAGAAATCAATGTCCCTGTCGGGTGGCATCCCCGACAGGTTTGAAGGGATGACCTCAGGAAACTCACGAACCACGGGCATCGAATCAATATAGGGAACCTCAATGCTGGAATCACGCACATAAGCCAAATAAGCCAAACACCCCTTCTTGACCATACGCCGAGCCTGCACGTACGAAATAACATTGCGGGTAGAATGACCAGGAGTTCCTTTCCACTCCAAACAGGGCAAATCCGGTAAGGCTAAGGTCACCGTGTTGACATGACAATCCAAGATAGCATGATATGGGGATAACCAGTCTATCCCCAATATAAAATAAAAGTCGACCATACCTAAAAGCAACAAATCAACACGGGTCTCAAGACCCCCAATCACCACAACACAAGAACGATCGAGTCGATCGACCAAGAGAGAATCACCCACCGATGTAGATATATAAAAAGGAATACTCAGTGGATCACTAGGCATGACCAGGTATGGTGTAAAATAAGAGGACACATAAGAATACGTAGACCCTGGATAAAATAACACTAAAGCATCTCTGTCACAAACCCAAATAGTATCTGTAATGACTGCATCTGAAGACTCAGCCTCTGGCCTGGCTGGAAGAGCATAACTTCGGGGTTGTGCCCCACCATCCTGAACCACATCTCTGGAACGGTCGGGTGCTGGCTGGCCTCCACCTCTGGCGGCCTGAGCTCCACCTCTATGACCTGTACCTCCACCTCTAGCACCTCTACCCCCACCTCTAGTTGGCTGGGCAGGCTGTGGAATACCTGGTGCATGTATCACGGCACGAGAACCCTGATGCTGAGACCCACCAGAACCTCGGGGGCAAAACCTAAAAATGTGCCCCAAACCACCGCAAGTATAACAAGGCCTCTTCTGATGTGACTGCTGACTCTGGAACTGGCCATGTCGACCTTGATAACCACCCTGGAAATTCTGAAGTGGCGGTGCACCGATAGGTGCTGGTGGCACACTGTAAGGCTGCTGATCAAAATAGTGCGTCTGATAACCACGACAACCTGAAGTACCATGGGAAACCTGGAGAGCTGCCTTAAAAAGTATGGGAGGATGACCTATGCCTGAAGAATCCTTGACCCAGATGAGGCTCCACTGAAATGACCAAAATGAGGGGGCCTCTTGTCAGCCCTCTGACCACCTTCCTATGACAAAATCATCTCAATCCTCCTTGCCACATTGGTCGCATCCTGGAATGATATATATGTACCTGACTCTCTGTCCATCTGAAGTCTGATAGGCCGGGCCAATCCCTCAATAAACCTGTGAACCCTCTCCCGATCAGTGGGAAGTATCATAAGAGCATGTCGGGCTAGAGGTGATGAACTTGGTCTCGTACTAAGTGAGGGACATGGATCACTACTGGAGACGCTCAAACTGCCTCCAAAGGTCCTCTCTTTGGGTAATGGGAAGGAACTTCCCCAGAAATACCTCTGAGACATGAGTCCAAGTCAAAGATGTAGATCCAGCTGGTCTGGCTAAGCAATAGTCTCTCCACCAACTCTTGGCTGCGCCAGATAACCGAAAAGTAGCGTATCAAACCTGTTCGACTCCACTATGCCCATATTCCGAAGAACCTCATGGCATCTGTCCAAATAATCCTGGGGGTCCTCTAATGGTGAACCGGTGTAAGTAGCAGTAAATAACTTAGTGAACCTCTCCAGTCTCCACAAAGCGTCTGCTGACATGGCTGCTCCCTCTGCTACTGGTGCTGCAATATCTGGCTGAGCTACTCCGGCTGGCTGAGGTGCCGGAGTCTGAAACTATGGAGCTAGCTGGTCTGGTACGCGGGCAACAGGAGTCTGGGCACCTCCCCCAGCCTGAGAGGCGGCTGGTGCTGTAGGAAGAAGACCCGTCTGTGCTACACTCTCCATGAGTCCGACTAGACGGACAAGGGCGTCCTGAAGCACTAGGATAGCTATGAACCCCTCTGGGACCTGAGGTGGTCCAACTGGGACTGCCGGAACTGGGACCTCTTCATGAGACTCGACCTGAGGGTCCTCCACTGGGGCTATTTCTCTAGGCTGAGCTCGGCCCCAGCGTCGGCCTCTAGCACGGCCTCATCCTCGACCTCGACCCCGAGTAGGAGCTGTAGCACGGGTGTTAGGCTGTTGGGCAGAACA
Source organism: Nicotiana knightiana (assembly GCA_005239525.1). Taxonomy (NCBI): domain Eukaryota; kingdom Viridiplantae; phylum Streptophyta; class Magnoliopsida; order Solanales; family Solanaceae; genus Nicotiana; species Nicotiana knightiana. The sequence continues at coordinate 4,401 of ML391012.1, forward strand.
AAGGGAAGCAGGTGTCCTCGCCATCTGCGAGAGAATAGAATAGAAACTCAATCAGTACTCAGAATTCATAGCGCACGACAGAGAAGAAAGGAAATATGGAGTCATCCTAACTTCGCAGCCTCTGGGATAAATACAGACGTTTCCGTACCGATCCCTCGGACTCTACCAAGTTGTCCGTGAGTTGTGAGACCTATGAAACCTAGAGCTATGATACAAACTTTTCACGCCCTGAAATCCCACCATCGGGCCGTGATGGCGTCTAACCTGGAGTCACAAACACGAACTGTCTATAGGAGTGCTAAATACAAGTCTGAAAAGAGAATACATAGCTGTCCTTGAAACTAGGGAAAAAAACAAGACAAAAGTGAAGAAAAAGGGATAGAAGAGACGCCAAGGCCCACGAACGCCAGCAGGTATACCTTGAAGCCTCTATGATAAGCTGGAAGACACTCCCAATAATGATGTCCTTTGGGTCCGGCTGCGTAATCTGCACAACATAAGGAAGTGCACGTGTAGCATCAGTACAACCGACCCCATGTACTGAGTAAGTGCCAAGCCTAACCTCGGCGAAGTAGTGAAGAGGCTAAGACACGACAACAAAGTGTACCTATGCAGTTCAATAGTATAGCAGAAACTAAACAAGAATACAATTACGGGGAGAACATGGTGGGGTAAGAGATAGAAAATACTGAAATGACAGAAACGAAAACAACAGTCTTAAATATTTGAAAATAATAACGGGAAATGACAACACAGATTAAACAGTGAAAGATGCGGCACAGCATGTCCCCTCGTGCATAATAATTATATAAACATGGCACGGAATGTCCCCTCGTGCATAATCAATATAAACATGTCACGGAATGTCCCCTCGTGCATAATAAATATAAACATTGCACGGAATGTCCCCTCGTGCATAATAAATATAAACATGACACGGAATGTCCCCTCGTTCATAATAAATATAAACATGGCACGGAATGTCCCCTCGTGCATAATAATATAAAACACGGCACAACATCACCCTTCGTGCTTTAACACTCTTCCGCACCCAAATTGCAATCACAAAAAGGGCAAGGAAGTAAACAAAGTAAAAATAGAAATCTCGACAAGGGAACATCAATTAAATAATTAAATCCCAGTAAGGAAACATCAATTAAACAATTAAAACCCGGCAATGGAACTATACAACGATGACCCGGCAAGGGTACATTTCAATAACTATTTCTCTTTCTTTCACTTTCATTTCCATAATTTATTCTATTACTCGAGCCAATTATCCAAAGGATGCAATTATCTCCTTCATCATTCGTTTCACAATTTCAGCCAATGCTCCAAGGATGAATTTCTCTCATATATTAATTTAAGCCAATGCTCCAAAGATGTTTAAAGATTACAATTCCCTTCACATGCCCTTTACAACGTATAGAAATCCTCAATTAGGCATAGAAATTACAACAAAGTAAAAATATTCACAATATAGGGACTCGCAGTCATGCTAGACACTAATGTATAGATACTCGTCACCATGCCTATACATCGTATTTGACAATTAGCAAATAGCAAATAGAAAATAATACTCAACTTATTCCCTCAAGCTAAGGTTAGACCAAAACCTCGGGTCCAAGGTATAGCTACCAACCCTCTAACACCGCATTTCCTTTAGAATTCGACTCTAGAATGGTTTTATCTAGACATAATCAACTCAAGTATATCAACAAGGATTCAATGATTCAATTACATGGCCTAACTATTCATTTCCTAGCATTCTTCCAAAATTATCAAAATTCGACCCCGGGCCCGCTCGCTTGGATTCTTGAAATTATCGAAGGGAACACTCACCCAAATCCTAAGGATCATAAATATATGATTTTTACTTGATTTCATGGTCAATTAAAAGAAAATTCTAAAATGATCACAAGTTCTAGGTTACTACCCAATTTCTTGAATTTTTGCACTAGTTATGTAGTTAGTTAGTCTAGAATGCATGCATGAAAAAAATTTCCAGGTGGAATTCACTTACCTTAGGAGACCTAGTTGATAACTCTTAAAAATGGAGGAAATTGCCTAAGGAAGAAGATGGAAAACGAGAAAAACGGGTTTAAAACCCGTTTTTAAAACTCACTGCCTGAACAGTGAACTCGCACCTGCGGCTCTGGGGACCGCACCTGCGGTCTCGCACTTGCAAGAATAATCTCTCACCTTCAGAATTGTGCTAGGGGGTGTGGGATCGCACCTGCGAAGTGGAGAACGCTCCTGCAATCTCGCACCTGCGATGCCTGGCTAGGCCACTGGTGATCGCACCTGCGATGCTGGGCAACCGCACCTGCGGTCACACCAGAGCAGCTGCACCAACAGCCTTGCTTGCTGGTTTTAGACCCGTTAGGTGCCCGAAAGGCAATTGGGCGCACCCGAGCCCTAGTCCAAATATACCAACGAGTCCCAAATCATATTACGAACTCGCTCAAGCCTTTAGAACACTCAAAACAACGCTAAAACTCGAAATCACACCCCAAACCTCAAGAACCAAACTTAGGAATTTTAAGGTTTCTAAACATCGCTAACAACGTGCCGAACTGACCTATACAACTCGAAATGATACCAAATTTCACAGATAACTCCCACAACATCCTACGAACTTATCCGTGCAATCAAATCACCAAAACACCATCATATACATCGAATTAGGCCTCAAAATCCATGAATTGTATCAAATTTCATAAAACATCAAATCTACCATTTTAAGTCTGAAACCCGTCAAACGAAATTATATTTTAACCAAACTTCACAAAAAGTGCTTAAACCATATATATGACCTGTACCGGGCGTCGGAACCAAAATACGGTCCTGATACCATCACTTTCTAATCAGATTTCATTTTCAATTTCCTTAAATATTTTCAGAAAATAATTTTACTCAAAAATTCCTTTCTCGGGCTTGGGACCTCGGAATTTGATTCCGGGCATACGCCCAAGTCCCATATTTTCCTACGGACCCTCCGGGACCATCAAATCACGAGTCCGGGTCTATTTACCCAAAATGTTGACCGAAGTCAAATTTATTCATTTTAATATCAAATCTTAGCATATTTTTCACAGAATTTCATATTTAAGTTGTCCGGCTATGCGCTCGGACAACGCATGCAAATCGATGAAACTACAAATAAAGTTTTCAAAGCCTCGGGAGTACGGAATGGGCAATAAAATAGATGATGACCCTTTTGGGTCGTCACCGTAACACTCATGCGATTCCTTTAACTACCCCAAATCCTATCTTAATATTTCTCAAGGTTACGATGTCATATCTGTGAGAGTGAATTCCCCATGTTTGGATTTACTATGTTTATATTGCACGATCTATTGATTTGTCTGTTTTCCCTTTGTTTAGACATAACTAGGCTCTTCCTGAATCAGTTGCTAACTACTCGTTCGTCCATTCTCATATCAATATTCTGCGTAATCTTTCTTGGGTTATTTCCTTTGTCTTAACTTACCTCGCGTACTGGCTCCTTATCTATCAATAACATCCCGAGAAAGAACCCATACTTCCTTTTCTTGACGTCGTGCTTACATAATGTTCTGGAGTCATCGCATATCTGTAACATTTGAATAAGTGCAATCTCATCCCTTTCTAATCTTTATCGCATTCTTCCTTTATCATCCCATAGTTACTAGATCAACTTAATTTTGACTTAATGTCACACCATTCCATATTCCCCCCTTTAGGGGAGTACTAAGACTTGGAGTTACGACGACCTACCTATAGATGTTTTTCCTCTTCATCTTTGGTGTCCTTTCACATCATCGATGACCCTTACTAGCCTTGCGGTAATCCTTATGTGCGAAGGATAACAAAATTCCTTACTCACGAGGGTGACACTTAGTATAATTGGCATATACAGTCTCTTAAGCTGATCTTTGCTCCCATTTCTTGCTGTAGGGAAGCGTCTTCCTGAATGACCATTCTCTGAATTTCTCATGAATCTTATTTTGTCGTCCATTCTATTATTTCCAGAAAAAAATCTAAAATTCTTATGATGCCAACTATTATCAATCACTCAGTACCTAATTCATGTTTAGTTTATCTTTTTCACCAATCCATACCGGTTCTATTACTTTAGGCTCTAACTTTTCCTCTTGGTAATCGCGCTAGAGTTGCAAACTTATTTCTCGAAATGAGGATATGACTGTATGGCCTATACCCTTTTGTTATCCTAAGGCCTGTCACCTCTCATCTCTTTCTTCATTTGACTATAGATTCTGTAACACTCTACCGTTGCCATCCATGTATCACATCTCACTCATAATGCTTCATTATCCCTCTTCGTACTTCCCTGCTAATATTTTTATCTATCCCTTTATTGGGAATAGTCGAACAAAACATTGTTTTGCTTTTAGCTCCCCTTGCTCCACCCATTGACTCTTTGAATTTCCAAACATTCTTTCTCTACTAGGGACGAGAGTCACACTAATGTAATATTTATCCCTTCCAGGACGCTAGTGCACGTCTTTGTAGTGCTCATATCTAGTTGTACTATTTTAGAGTGCACCATCTGGGCGTCTTCCGATGATATTTTGCTAGCACATTTACAATATCCTTCGAAAATTTCAACTAACACAAACAATCCAACCCTCATTTTGGGTTACTCTAACCCCAGTCAGTTCCTGATATTCGTCATTCTCTTAACTATTTATGTTTGCTCCCATGGAGCATAATTGAGATGGGTGTGACTAATTGTACATACCTCTATTACAGTAGAAGTTATCTCAAAATGCTTATATTTCTCTGCTTGAATTGTAAATACTGTTAAACTTCATTAACTGGGTACCTCGTACCCTTCTTCATCTTGCTTCTTTTACTTGCTGAAACTTGTGTCTAACTTCTGATTACATTATTATTTTTTGTCGTAAGAGTGGATAAGTATTCTTTCCTAAAAGCTCCTTATCAACAATCGTACACCTTTTAGTACACGCATGATCTGCTGAAGACCTCTCATTTACTCATCATAGGCAAGATGCAAAATACAGTTCCTCTAACTCAACACTTCCAAAGTTATACTTCTTATCAATCGTCTTTTTGAATGTAGGCATCATTTTATTACGAATAGAAGTTCGGGATTTGAATGCTTATAAGTGAGATCTACCACACGATCTAGAGTAAGAAGAAAGAGTGACAGTCTAAAATGCCCCGTAGCCTCCTGCTTATAGTGTGGTGCACGACACCCCCATAAACAATACTCTACTAGACACGGCTTGTAGACTTCCTAAGACATAACCGCTACGATACCACTTTGTCACGACCCAAGCCAATGGGCCGCGACGGGCACTCGGTACCTTGCTCAACCGAGCACCAACATAATGTATCGTACTATCGTAGATAACTAAGCTGGAAGGTTTCCGTGAGATAAGTAGAATACAACGTCAGATACCAACTTATACATAAGACATACGGGCCTATAAGACCAAATATCCACTCGTATATTGAACATGGGCCGACAAGGCCATACAATCTTTTACGTACAAGAAATCTATCTACAAGCCTCTAAGGATACATAATTTTCATAAAGGTCGGGACAGAGTCCCGCCATACCAAACAATACATGTCTAAATCATGCTAACCAAACAAGCAACTCTGAAGCAAATGGAGTGCACCAACATCTCCCGCTGACCTGATAGCCTACTTGGAAGGCTCTCGACCTGTCTATCGTGACCTGGGGGCACGAAACGCAGCGCCCCTAAGAAAAAGGGACGTCAGTACAAATAATGCACCGAGTATGAAAGGCATATAAATAAGTACATAACAGACATGGAAGAAATATAGAGTAAATGACTCAACATGTAAGTCTGGATAACTCTGTAAATCATGAAATACTTACAGTGTCATGCATATGCGTATGAATGTCATGTCGTGTATAGGTACATGTGTTCATAACATCATCAAGCCTCTGAGGGCATCCCATCATATCATCTCGGCCATTGCGGGCAATCGTCAACGTTTACCAGCTGATTAGGTGGTGGTGCATATATAACGCTATAACCTTTTTCCAATATCTGATATAAATATAATATACATGTATACGCGTATATAACTCCATCTGGTCTTGTGTCTATGTACATGTATAAATGCATAAGAAATACGTTAATAAAATTTTCTCGGAATGCCATAAAAATAAATATGTTTTACGGATAAACATTATCAAATACGTATTTTTTCAAGGACCTATGAACAGAAGATAATAATAATTCACACGGGCAAATCAAGAATATAGACACCCTATTATTTCTATGAATGGAGTAATTTATGGAAACTGTGCGTTTGCTCGTTTCTTCTGTATAATTTGGATCATGCCAAAAAAATAAAGGATAGCCTTAACATACCTGTACCGATTCTCTTGACAAAAGCTCTAACACACGTCTTTTGTGAAGAACACATACAGGTGGATCGGACTATGGAAAATCCGTATGATATTCCTGAGAAAGAGTGCATCCTGCTCCCTTAGAATCGCAAAATCCCGTTGCCTTATGTAGTATAACTTTGTATGAAAGCTCATGTTTTTTTGGAATTCTTGACGATCCATGAAAGCTCATGTTACTTAATTTTTTTGAAAGCTCACGTTATTGAGATGAAGCTCGCGTCCAGGAGGTCAAAATGAATCCTCTGAAGTTATTTATCTTTTTTGCTGTATACAAATGTTATTTGCTTAACTTTGAAAAGTTTTGCACTTCTCCTATAAATAGATCAGTGCACCTTCACGTGTAACCAAATTATCATTTTGTCTAATGACTCATTTGTATACTTTTGCACCTTGGATAAACTTATGCCATGTGGCAATCCCAAAAAAAACTCGTATACACTTAATACTATAATTATCTCCACCACTAATCAATTATTCACATAATTGAGAGTTATCTCAAATTAGTTAAAATACTACTCATTTCTAACACACCTTATACGCCTTACTATCATGGCCATGTGGTACCTAAGATGGCACTAGTCCACAAATATCGGGTATTTTAGCTCAGACCGTATTTTATCCCAAAATTCCATACTTCAACGAAATTTTTTTTCTTATATTTGCTTACCTTCTCACCTACACGAATTTACTCATACTTGTTTGAAATGGCACAAAATGCTTATAATCTTAAAATAATCTCATTCCCAAACTTACATCGATTAACTTACGATGAAACCTTAACGTACGAAAAATACAGGATGTAATATCTCATTTCCGAGCTTTCACCAATTTTCTTATTGCATACTTTTACGTACGGAAACATGGGGTGTAACATCGATGGGCCATGATGAGTGCCAGACTCCTATTTGTCGAACACCCCTAAGCATGCGTCTACAATGTAACCATGAATTAAGGGTAGGTCATGAATAACACCTGTCAATAAACTGCTGAATCAAGTCAATGACATACGTGACGAAAACATGTCCAAAAGAAATATATACATATACATGCGGAATATAATGGGGCGAGCCGGCAAGGCTGCCATAGACAACTATATATCCAAAACTAGAAGCCGACAAGGCCACATGCTATCCAACTATACATGACTATCTACATACCTCTAATAGAGTGTACCACTGTATGAAGGATGGTATTGGGCCCCATCGTACACATATCTAGACACAAAAATAGTGGACCAAAATCAATAACATCTGTGGATCAAGTGGAGCACACCAACTCTCGATGATCAAGGATCCTAAAAAGGGGGACTGTCAGTTTGTCTACCTGCACCTGCGGGCATGAAATATCATCCCCAGGAAATCGGGGCGTTATTAAGGATAATGTACGGAGTATTTAGGGCATGAAAATCAATACATAAAAGACATAAAAGAAACATGGAGTAAAGGAATCTCCCTGTAAGTCTAAATAACTTTAGAAATCCTGAAATATTTATAGAGTCATGCATGTGCATATAAATTTCGTATCATGTGTAGGTATATGGGTATATAAAATCATCAAGCCTCTGATGGAATCCCATTATATCATCTCAGCCTTTATGGGCGAAATCTCGCATTTTCGTACTTTAAAGTTTCGTCGTAAGTTAATCGACGTAGGCTCGGGAATGAGATTATTTTTGATGTTATCAGTAAATATTATTTATAACAGGTGATAAGTAAGTGTCATGAAGGTTAGAGGGTAAAGAAATCGAAGAAAGTGAGTTTTGTTAAAGATTGGCAATTTGGGATAAAATACGGTCTAAGCTATAATACCCCATATTTATGGATTAATGATATACAATGTACCACATAACCATGATAGTAAAGTGTATAAAGTACGTTAAAGGTGATTAGTATTTTAAGTTATTTGAGATAATTCCTAATTAGGTAGATAATTGGTTAATTATTGATTTTTAGTGGGAGATTAACAAAGTGATTGAAATTTATGGATAAGCTTAACGGAGACCCAACGTGGCAGCAAAGAATTTAGGTAACAATGACTATTTGACTAGGGTCTAGGTGGAATATTTGGGGAATTTCTTGGATAAGTCATCACATTAAGTGGGGCCCACACCTATGATAAAGAGACCTACATATGTCATTAAAGGGAAATGTATATGATTGTAAGGTAACAAATGTAGCTTCCCCATGAAATGAGGAGGTATACCCGTCTGTCAATCTAAACTTGCACGCATGAAATATAACGCCCTCAGAAAAAGGACGCTAGTACGAAATACTGTACCGAGTATGTAAGGCAATATACTGAACGCTGAAAATGAACTGATAATATAATAACTGAAAGTAACTAGGAATCAAAGATAATCTGAAGATATGCTTACATGTTGATACTGACTCAATCCTCTCAATATAGTAAGTTAAATGGTTGTCCGGCCTTATAAGGCTCGGTATATATATAACTGCTCTTCCGTAGTAGGCTCGCTCATAGGCGCTCGGCCATAATAGGCTTTGTATCTCGTCCAAGTGGGCTCGCTCACAGACGTTCGGCCACAAAAGGCTCGGTATATAACTTACCATCTGATCTGAGGTTGCCCAATAGGGGCCTGCCCACCGATTATAGCTCGATGGTGGTGAAAATACTGTAATATTACATATATAAATAGATCCTCAATTCTCTTGACTGGATAAGACAATACCTAATTGAACATAATGTCCCGATAAGGGAGAATACTGTAACTTATGAGACTAGGATAATATATATAAATTCGGGAGTATGAACTTCTCTTCATGCCTCGTTATCAAACACATGTTGTTACAAGATCATGCCAAAATGAAGGAAGGGTTAAGCCTTAACATACCTGAGCCAATTCTCTTGAAACTCCCTCTAACACATGTCGATTGCGACAACACGCAATGGCGGATTGAAGTAGGGAAAAATCTGTATAATATTCTTGAGAAAGATTGTACCATGCTCTCATAAAATTGCATATCACGCTGTCGTAGAGTTATAAGACTTCATATTAGATTATTGAGAATACATCTGTTACTTAGAATATCTATGTATCTCACTTAATAATATCGGAAAGACTCTTGACATTGTGAGATGTGAGCTCCACATTATATGGTGACTAAGCCAACTAGATTCACTAATTTTTTCTCCTTGAAGTGTGACTTATGAGTCGCGTATTACATACTCCCTTGGCTGCCACGTTGAGGCACCTTAAACGTGATCTTACCTCTTACTTAGACCTCCTTAGCAAGAGTTAATTAGTGTACTGGACTCCTATTTTTCTATTTTACATAATATGCAATAGTGGAGCTCTGTCAACATAAAAGTAAAATCACGATTTATATGTATATTAGATTGGGAGTGGTCACACGCATGGATATTTGTCCCAACATTACTTTAACCCTTTTGGGATCCTTTCTATTTTTATTTATTTTGACTATATAGTGCTCTAAAATTCAAAGATGTAACCAAATCTAGCAGCAACCCACTACCATAAACCCAATATATATGAAGATCCCTTCGTTTGTAGGGTGCTTTAAGCATAAAGAAAGCAACTTCTTAGCTCCTAATTAATCTAATCCACAATTCTAATTAATTATCCACTAATCTCTTAATTAATTTGTTAATCTTCCATTAACCAATAATTACCCAATTATCCACATAATCAAGAATTATCTCAAGTTATTCAAAATACTACTTACTTTTCACACACTTTATGTTACTATCATGATCATGTGGTACGTTGTATGACACTAGTCCATAAATACGGGGTATTATTGCTTGGACTGTATTTTATCCCCAAATTATCAAACTTCAACGAAACTCATTTTATTCGATTTTCTTGTCCTCTCACCTTCACAATTTACTTGTCACTTGTTTGAAACAGCGTAATACTTATAATCCCAAAGCAATCTCATTCCCGAACTTACATCGATTAACTTACGACGAAACTATAACATACAAAAATGCGGGATGTAACATCTCATTTTCGAGCTTCCGTAAATTATTTATGTTGTACTTTCATATACGAAATCATGGGTTGTAACAACATTCCACACTTTGGAACATTCGTCCTCGAATGTTGACTGATGCACTTATCATTATCATAAATTATAGCTTTTGTGAATTCTTTAGTACTTTCATTGCCATCTAGGCAATTATTTTGCGAATAAATCCACAGTCCAGGGTATTCCCACATGTAGGTCTCTTTCGCATACCACGGTCTATGGTCGGAATTCTTCCAATCTCGTAACTCTTGCTACCTTCTGTCATGCCGCCTGTAAGACTTTTTCCTTGTATATGCGCCTATGCGACTCTTCCCTTCGGCTTTTAGCCAATCTCTAGGCCTCACTTTGGGAACATATACAGAACTTGACAAGATGTCCCTCTGGGAATCTATAGGTGTATTGCATTTCGTGCTCGGTATTTTTCGAACTTAGGTCTATTGCTATATCTTGTTTCATAGTCCCGGTTATCCAGCCGTGTGACTATATTGCATCTAGGTAGGTCATACCATAACTCTAACTGCAATTTATCATTACTGAGGCCTTCTACCAAACTCTAGGTTACTCTCGTTTCTTATCCTATATAAATCGAAGTTCTTTATTGCTTCTTCATTACTGTTCATCTTAACAATGACGACCTAATTTCACCACATACTTTAAGACTTTTGTCCATCCATTTTTGATTCACCTTAATGTTGATCTATCATCTACCACCGATAACTTGATCTCTTATGTAACCATGCCACTAGGGCTCCGTCTCTTCGTGGAATATCTGAAATGATTAGACTAATCCACTTGGGGTGATAGTATACTTCCATAATTGTATTTATAGCATCATAATGTGATTCACTTATGTGGGTATTTTAATCCTGTACAGTTCATGCAATCCCCCCTTCTTTTGTTTTTTCTATAAATCATTACTCAATCGAAGGCCCTAACGTCATTCTTCATCTATCACAATTGACACCCTCATTCTACTACTATGGCAGCATTCCATCGCTTCTCAATGCTATTAGTCTTAGACTCCTTTGAGTTCATTCAGGATATACTGAACTTATTATAAATCCCGAGAACTTATCCGTATTTGTCACCTTATCACTTGCCCTTTCTTATCCTTACTCTTGTCTTTCTAAAACCTTGTCGTTCTATCATACTTTAACTTGCGACTGATTTCCTTATGATTTTGTAGAATATCAAGCGAGACATCACATCGTTTCTAACCATTATTTATTCTCTTAATTAGACGTCTCAATACCTAGAAACAATGGGTTGGAAGATATGCTACTGACGTCGCCGCTATCAATACTGAATACCAGCGCTTCCAACCTTCTATCCGAAGTATGGACTATTTACAACCTTTTGCATTTGACTATCTCCTATGTTATTCACCTTTACCTTACTTACCTTAAAATTTCACATCACATCTTTTATTTATTTCATAATCTCCCTTCCACATAGGTATGATTCACATCCACAACTTGAAGCATTATTATAATACTTGCATCTATGGTGCATACACAATCCGGCTGGAGCTTCATACTGACTTCTTATGAGGCCGGTACTCTTCTAACTGGATTTATCATACAGTCGTTATAGAATATGACTACCATACTATATCTCTTGTACCTATTATATTAAGAGTAATCCTGCAATGTTCTCAATCACTATGTCTATAATTTTATGGATTCAATGTAACTCTTTAGTTTCCTCTTCCCTATGATCAAACTTTATGTAGTCTTAAGCTATCTTCCGATCTGCGGTGCATGGTATTAATTATTACTTCTAGCCTTTCATGGGCGCTATGGAATATCCATGATACAATCCTTTAAATTTCTATCCTTTGCTTATGACCCGGACTGAATTCTTCCTTCTAACTTATACCGAAACCTTCTACGTCTGTATGATTGTCAACATATATGCTGCATGGAAAATACTCTGAACTCTTAAGTGAGTTCATAACGTAACCAACTCTGGATCATTGATCGAATAATTCCTTTTGTTCATTCTAAGATTTCTTTAAATGCAAGAAATTACTTTTCCTGGTCGTTCTGCCACTTGTTGCGTGCATACATAACTTATCTTAGTGATCGTACATATTGGAATTCCATACAACTCATATGATCTTGAATAACACTTCTGATTTTTTTACTTCCCGTCCATTAGCCGCGGTAGGTGCCACTTTCTTAGGGAGTGCATACAACGTTGTTGTGAGACTTGTTATTATAAGACTATTCCCTCTTTGGGTCACTGAGCATAGGTTGAAGCCTTCTTCCTTACTTCCTCAACTAGTCTTTCATTGTAGTACTTTAGGGAGTAACTTGTGACTCTTGTAAAGCTGTGAACTTATTACGAACCTCTTGATGTTCTTCCTTGCCTATAATTATCTGTAGTTACTTACCTCCGTGCTCTTGTGCTCGTAGGGTTGCTTCTGAACAAATATTTTGATTTTCTTCCAAGTGGCACTCTATTTTATTCTCATAACATTCATACAGTACCTTTAACTATCCCGACTCCTATCTAAATATATCTCAAGTAGTACAATGATATTACTGTGAAGGTGAATTCAGTATATTGGGTTTTACTATTTTTATCTTGCACGATCTACTGATTCGTCTACAACCTCCTGTCTAGCCATAACTAGGTTCTTCCTGAATCAATAGTCAACTGCTCGTTGGCCCATTCTCATATCAGTATTCCGCATAATCTTTCTTAGGTTATTTCCTTTTTCATTTTTAACGTTTTCTTCCTTTCCATTCCATAGTCACTAGAACAACTTAATTTTGACTTAATGCCACATCATCCATATTCCCCTCTTTAGGGGAGTACTAACATTTAGTGCTACGATGATCTACGTATAGATGTTTACCTCTTCATTATTGACATCTTTTCACGTCAACGATGACCCTTACTCGCCTTGCGGTAATGCTTATGTACTAAGGATAATGAAATTCCTTACTCACAAGGATGAAAATTACTAAAACTGGCACATGCAATCTCTTAAGCTTAACTTTGCTCACATTGCTTGCTTTAGGGAAGCATCATCCTGAGTAACCATTCTCTGAATTTCTTATGATTCTTTTGTTGTTCATTCTGTTATCACTGGAACGAAATCTAAAATTCTCATGATGTCAACCACTATTAAATCACTCAACCCCTAATTCATGTTTTGTTTATTCTTGTTTAGCAGCCCATACTGATCTCTATTATTTCGAGGTCTAACTTTTCCGTCTGTCAATCACGTTAGTTTCACGAACTTATTTTTTGAAATGAGGATGTGACTTTATGGCCTATACTCTTTTGTTGTCTCAATGCATGTCACCTCTCGTATTTTCCTTCACTTGACTATAGACTCTGTAATACTGCCATCTTTTTAATCTATCGTTGTCATCCATGTATCACATTTTACTCGTAATGCTTCATTAACTCCCTTCTCATTTCCCGCTAATATCTATGTGTATCACTTTATTCTGAACACTTGGACAAGACATTCTTTTGCTTTTAGCTCCCCTTGCTCCATCAATTGGCTCTTCGAATTTCCTAACATTCTTTTTCTATTAGGGGCGGGAGCCACACTAAGGTAATAATTATCCCTTCTAGGCTTTCGATGTCTATCTTTGTAGTACTCATATCTAGCGGTACTATTTTAGAGTGCACCATCTGGGTGTCACATAAGGACATCTATTAACACATTTGCAATGTACTTCGGAAATATCGACTAACGCAAACAGTCCATCCACCATTTTGGGTCACTCAAACCCCAGTCGGATCCTGATATCTGTCATTCTCTTATACTACTTCTATTAGCTTCCATAGGTAAAAAATAAGATGGGTGTGGCCATTTGTTCATATCTCTGTTACAATTGAAGGTAACTCAAAATGCTTGTATTTCTCTGGTTGAATTGTAGATAATGTTCATCTCTACTAACTAGGTACCTCTTACCCTTCTTCACCTTGCTTCTTTTACTTGCTGAAACTTGTGTCTACCTCCCGATTCTCTTATTCCTTTTTACTGTAAGAGTGGATATGCATTCTTTCCTTAGGGATCCTTATCCAGAAGCTTACACATCCTAGTATACACATGATCTGCTGAATACCTCATATTTATCTATCATAAGCATGAGTTCTTAAGAAATTGAGTTCTTATAATTGAGCTCTTACCAACCATCTTTCTGGATGTAGGCATCATCGAATTATGAATAAGATAGGGTTTAGGAAATTGGGTTCTTATAATTGAACTGTTCCACACGATCTAGAGTATGAAGAAAGAATAACAGTCCTAAATGCCCTGTAGCCTCCTACTTATATGTGTGGTGCACGACACACCCATAAACAAGACTCTACTAGACACGGCTTGTAGACTTCCTAGGACAAAACTACTCTGATACCACTTATGTCACGTCCCGAACCTGGGGGGGCAAGACCAACACCCGGTGCCTCAACTATCTTTGCGTACCAACTTACGACTATGGAACACTGAACATATAATGTCATACTTTGGCCATGGGCCACATTACAAGAAACTTGCGAATGCTGACTAAACATCAATATAAAGCTGGGCCGACAAGGTCGCCATAACTACTAAGGCTGGAAAACCCAAAAAATATACATAAAAGGCTTAGAAGCCCAACATACTGCACTAAATTACATGACATGTCTACAAGTCTCTTCTGATGGATGTACTATGTACCGAACAGGGACCGACCTACTCATAACATATATACATATATACACAAGATGTACATAAAGCTCTAGACCCGAAAACTCTGAAGGGCATGAAACTTACCGATCAAGCTGAACTCGGGCAACACCTAATGAGGAGGTCTATCTGTCTGTCTGTCTGAACCTGCACGCAAGAAATGCAGCGCCCCCAGAAAAGGGACGTCGGTACGAAATAATGTACCGAGTATGTAATACAATGTACTAAAATCTAAAACAAAACTTATAATATAATAACTGAAAGTAACTGAGAATCAAAGATAATCTGAAGATATGCTTACATGCGGATACTGACCCAATTCTCTCAATATACTAAGTAAAATAGTTGTTCGACCTTATAAGGCTCGGTATATATATAACTACTCTGCCCTAGTAGGCTCGCTCATACGAGCTCGACCATACTAGGCTCTGTATCTCGGCCAACTTGGCTTGCTCAACGGCGCTCAGCCACAGTAGGCTCCATATATAACTTATCTTCTGATCAGAGGCTGCCCAATAGGGGCCTGCCCACCGATTATAGATCGATGATGGTTAAAATACTCTAATACCGTGTATATATAGACCCTCTGCTCTCTTGACTAGATAAGACAATACTCAATTGAATATAAAGTCCAGATAACGGAGAATACTGTAACTTATGAGACTTGGATAATGTATATAAATTCGGGAGTATGAATGTGTAACGACCCAGCCGGTCATTCCGAGAGTAATAGCCCCGTTTCTCCCATTTCTGCTTCATTATATGTGGTTCATCTTCATTATGTTGTGATAGATTTGTTGGCTCAGGTTCGGAGCGATTTTTTGAGAGAAATGAGACACTTAGTCTCTTAACTTGGTTCAATAGGTACAAAAGTCAACTAGAAGTTGACTTATTGGTAAACAACCTCAGAATGTAGATTTTATTGTTCGGATAGCTTCGTTAGGTGATTTGGGACTTAGGAGTGTGTTCAGAATTTGGTTTTGATGTCCGGTGTATAATTAGGCTTGAATTGGCGAAAGTTAGTTTTTGGCGATTTTCGGTTGGCAGTGTAAAATAGGCTATAGGGGTCGGAATGGAAATCAGGAAGTAGGAGCAGGTTTGTAGTGTCATTTTGGATATGTGTGCAAATATTCAGGTCAATTGAAAGTGTTTTGGATGGTTTCGTCACCTTTGGTGAAATTTAGAAATATCAAAGTTCATAGGAATGAATCCGATGTGATTTTGGTGCTTTGGAATTGTTTTGAGTGCTTTGAAGGCTCGACTAAGTTTGAATAATGTTATGGTACGTGTTTTTATGTTTGGTTGAGGTCCCGAGGGCCTCGTGTGAGTTTCGGGTGGTTAACAGACCAATTCTTGGCTTAAAAACTGGGTAGATTTTTGCTAGTGTAATTTATCGGGTTTCCTTCTACGCGATAGCGGGAGGATGTTTGCGACCGTTTAGGCCTAGCTGGGGATGGAAGGGTTTTGTTCTATGCGATCACGTGGTGGAGGTCGCGATCGCGTAAGTGTGTGGTCGTTATGTAGTGCGAGCACGTGGTACTGCTCGCGTTCGCGTAGAGTTGAAGGGCGCGTGAGGGGGCTGAGTTGTTATACTTCAAGATCGCGTGAGTGGTTCTCTGATCGTGTCAGGTAAATTAGTGGGGCAGCATATATGTTCTTCACGATCACGTGGGGAGTTCCGCGATCGCAGTGAGAAATTCTTTGGGAAGATTCTTTTAAGTACAAAATGAGGGTTGGGTCATTATTTGCAAAAACCCATTACAGAGCTCATGAGAAGGTATAAATTGACAGGATTTTCAGTGGAATTATTGAAGTAAGTTTTGTTCCATCATATTTGGGTTAATTCCATGATTTAGTCTCGATTTTTATCATTTAATTTAAAGAATAAGAGTGAAAATTTAGGGAAATGGGAGGAAAGTTTTAGAATTTCTTTTGATGGATTGAGTGGGCATTGTAGGTCGGGTTATGATGCTCTTATTATGTATAGACTCTAGAAAGGATGAGGATTCTTGTGATGCGAGTTTTATAGAATTCCGAGACATGGGTATTTTTGGGTAATTTTGATAAATTTCGAATAGGTTTCGTTCCTTGGCATATAATAATGATATGAATTTAATTTTTTGTATATTCGAAGAATTCGGAGGCCGAGTCTAGAGGCAAGGGCACTCTGGGCTAGGATTTTAGCCGGTTTTGAGGTAAGTAATAACCGTAAATCTTGTCATGAGAGTATGAAACCCCGGACTTCATATTTTCTCACTATTTTTTTGAGTGGCGCACATGCTGGATGACGAGTGTGTGGCGTGCACTGATTGGGGATTTGGACTTGGTCCTTCCCGTGGCAACTATTGAGTTGCGTATTTACTTTTAAATCGTATGTTAAGTCGTGTTTTCAGACTATTGTTATATTTGGGTTGTAAGCCATATTTGGGGCCCTTGTGCCAAAGTGTTTAGACCCCTTGGGGGCTTTTACTGCTATTCCTCACTGTGTTGACTTATGATTTACACTCAGTCATGTTATGTTTAACTAAGTTCAAACCTCAGCCTTATTTACACTATTTTGAGATATAAAATGATGTTTTTGGTCGAGTACCCCATTTTACTGACAGCCCGTGTGGCTTTTTGATAGTTTCTGACTGAGTAAGGCCGAGGGCCTTATTGTTAGGATAAGATATGCCACGAGGTGGCTTGATATTAGCGCTTGGGCTGAAGGAGCCCCTCCGGAGTCTTTACACACCCCTAGTGAGCGCAGGTACCTACTCAATGCGAGTGCCGAATGCCTAGTGACGAGTGATTGGGAGGTATGAGTGACTGTGAGGTTTCCAGAGGGTCTGATTATGAGTGATTGTGAGATATGCCCAAGGGGCTGATTCTGAGTGATGTTACGCCCGAGGGGCAGTTTCTGATACATGTTTTGCCGAGGGGCTACTTATGATTTTACCACTTTCACTCTAAACTTATGAAATATGTTTTGCCCGAGAGGCTTTTTATCATTTTAACACTAAACTTATTGAAAGTTATGTTGAAATTGTTGGCAAGTATATTCCCAAATGATTTTTACGTAAAACGGCTTTTAAGCGTGATGATTTAACATATATACTGATGGAAAGAAAGATTGTGCTTATTGTGAATCGATGATTTGAATTTATGTGTTTCTTGCTGCTCAGACCTGATTTATTTTCATTACTATTGAGTTGGCGTACTCGCATTACTCCCTGCACCTTGTATGCAGATCCATGTGCTAGGGCAGAGTGATTTGTTTATCTGTTCCAGAGATTTCTAGGATATTTGTTTTGCGAGGTAGCTTCACGCGTCCGCAGCCCTGCTCTCTTCTTCTTACTATTACATGGTTTATTTTCCAGAGTTGTATATTTTCTGTAGATGCTCATGACTAGTGACTCTTGGATCTCGGGGTTGTATTTAATATTCTTTGTAGCTTTATCTGTTTTAAAATGATTTAGCGAAACCTTTATGGATTATCAGTTTGGTAATTACGATTTGAGTGCTAACTTGGCTGACCTAGTTCCACGATAGGCACCATCACGACTAGTTTAGATTTTGGGTCGTGACAAGTTGGTATCAGAACGCTAGGTTACATAAGACTCACCGACCATGAGCAGGTATAGTAGAGTCTTGTGGATCGGTACAGAGACGTCTGTAGTTATCTTCGAGAGGCTACAGAACCCTTAGGAAAATATCACATTCTTGAATTCTTGTCGTGCGAATACATTTTATTCAGCCAAAAACGTAACTCTTTGAATTCCTTTCATGTATTCATATGCGCACGTGAGCACTTGGTATCAGCTGTGCATCGACGGCTTGTGACTTCCATGGATGAGATGTGATTTTAGCATGTTGATAATGGGCTAGTCCAGAGGACATGAGGTCGGGTTTATTTTGTGGCTTGAGTGCTAAGATTTTGATTGTGTGAGCCGTGCATTTGGGGACTTATATGTCCGTTAGTGTCCTTATTGACGGGACTTTGTGACTGAATGTCTATGCGGTGAGTGTGATTTGAGGGTGAGATTTCTTCATATTTTTTGATTGTGACAAAAGGATTGGATGGATATGTGGAAAGAACTATTGGGTGTTTGAATTCTGTCTCGAGTTGGCATATGGCTTCGAGTTGTGAGTATATTAGAAAAGCTCTTATGTTGTTTAGTTGTGGAGTGAAACGAATCTTTCTGTTATGTTATGAGTTCTTGATGATGTCTTTTGAGCTGACCAATGCCCCAACAACGTTCATGTATTTGATTAACGGTTTATTTAAACCGTGTTAGCACTCTTTGTAATTGTATTCATTGATGGTATCCTGGCGTATTCACGTAGCCCGGAGGAGCATACACAACATTTGAGGAGGTTATTATAGAGATTGATGTAGGAGAAGCTTTATGCAAGGTTCTCCAACTGTGAATTTTCGGCTCAGTTCGGTAGCGTTCTTGGGGCACGTGGTGTCCAATGAGGGTATTCAGGTGGTCAGGCGAGTGTGGAGAGAGCTTCTAGAAGCTCAAGATTTCTTTGACCACAGCTCCATTGTTAGTTCTGCTATCAGCTTCAGGTTCTTATACCTCTTATTGTGATGTTGCGAGGGTAGGCATTGGTTTGTTCTAATGTAGGAGGGTAAAGCGATTGTGTAATAGCTATGATCTTCGAAAGCGTATAAACATATATCAGTTTGAGGCTAAGCAGGCGGGGCTATTTCCCACGAAGTGTTCTGAGGTGGTGTGATCCTTATGTTGTTTTGTAGCAAAGTTCTCTTTTACTTGTAATTGATATATGTTGCAATTTGAGTTTAGATCACTTGTAGAAATCGGCACGGCTATTGCAATGGTGAATGCGAGATTGGAGATGATTTTGGATGTTAAATGGTTTGAGTTATATATGAGCTTATGAAGGATTTAGTTGAATCTCACTGTGGTATGGTGGCGGTGAAAGCATATGGTCATTATGAGTTACTGTTTGTTTTGACCTATGGTTTTGAGCCAAGTGGGGGAGTCTGCTAATGATAAGTTGGTTGCACGATTATGTGATGTGTTGGGTTCAGTTCGAGGTATACTGGTGAACCAGTTATGACCTGAAGGGGTTGAGATCGAGAATGACTTGAATAAAGGAAATTTTTTATAGGGGTTTTGTTATGTTTTATGGGTGCATAAGAATCATGCAATACCTTGAGTTGTAATTGTAAAAGGTGTAGTGGGTGCAGTGTATGGAGTTTCTTGTTGCTTCCAGTGTGTGGATTACTTCCTAGTATGTTGGTATGCTAATGGGGCCAAGTCGTTTTGTCTGCTTAATTAGTGTAATTGAGATTTGTGTAGAGTGGATGACTCTCGAGAAGGGATTTGACCGATTCAAGGTTAAGTATAGCATGGGAATCTTCAAGGTGTGTTTTGGGCTAGAACTAAGATTTACGTTAGAGGGTGTCAAGACTGTTGCATTTGTACATTATCATGGATTCTACATATCAGTATCAGGAAGGTGAAGGTAATGGCTTTAGATTCGCAGGAAGTCTCTTCGGGGGGAATATTTTGAATGAGGTACTTTTGGGGATATTTGAGAGAGTATTCAGCGGCTTATGAACCTCGGACGATATGGTTTTATACTTGGGTGGTGAGTCTGGGTTATTGCGGTATTATGGCAAAGAGAAGTACCAATTCGCAGGTAAGTTAGAATGAACTTGGATAACTATGACAGCGTTGTAGTAGGTCGGATCGGCATGGTAAAGGATATGACTAGGTCTTTTGGTGTTTAAGAGGCAATGAGTTTTTATAGGTATTTCTTAGCAATGCTCTTGGATTTTGGTGACCTACGAAGCTTGGTGGAGTTAGAAGGATTCAGCCATGTCGGTTGGGTGTTGTAAGAATGGGATTCAGATAGTTCCTGATGAATTCTACCACGGTTAGAGATGTATATTTTCTGCTATCCCGAGGAGGTTATGATGTATAATGATCTTTGCTTCTAGATGGGATCAAATGGAAAGTTCTTGGCTAGTTGGGTATGTAGTAGCTTGTGTCTCGGAAGGGGTCATGAAGTTCCCATATTTGTCCTAGGATGGCATGGCATATGCAGTATGTCGGAAGAGTTGAGATTTGCATATGTGAGGTCGCGGTTCAGTTATGGAAGGAAGGCCAAAAAAAACATTTCTTAGACAGCATCGGCAGTTTCAGACGACTAGGTAAATGTTATCACTGTTGGGTGGCTTGATGAGGGTATACATTTCAAAAAGGACAATGTGTGGAGTTAAGGGTACTTCATTGGTATTTCTACGCTCTCTTGTTGGATTCAACTGCTGATATTCAAGGTTGCTTGGTGGCACATAAGAAATTTAGAGGTATCCCTCGTGGAATAATTGAGTATTAGAGGTGTTACATATTCGAGTTGTGGAGACATAGAAAGAACCATATATAGGTGGAACAAACTCATCAATATATATTATTTTTGTGTTAGTGGACTGTGAAGATGTGAGAAAAGCTAGTCAGATGTTAGTATGTACCATGAT
The DNA here is from genome assembly GCA_005239525.1 of Nicotiana knightiana. Lineage (NCBI taxonomy): Eukaryota > Viridiplantae > Streptophyta > Magnoliopsida > Solanales > Solanaceae > Nicotiana > Nicotiana knightiana. The sequence goes on from ML391012.1 coordinate 26,012, forward strand.
TGAGTCATTGTGAACTATTCGGTGAGTTATCTATCTGTTGTGGATGACCAGAGTTGATTTAGGGTTATTGGTAGGCCTGTATAAGTGTGTGTTCTGCACTGGGTCGGAACTGCTGACTCCAAATTTTTATTGTTGAGGGATGTACCATTCGATTGTCACTGAGTTTATTCGTGTTCTAGAGTGATGTATGAGTTACTCTTCGGTGTTGCGAGGAGTTGTGATCGGGTGTTATAGGAACATATGGTGCGGCTCTAATTGAGCCTTATAGCTAGATTTGAGTAAGGTAAGTAATTGGGTATTGCGGGATTGAGGCGTCTTGGTTATGTTCTTGCGGGTTCGTGTCGCATGGTATTGTTTGATTCCCCGTGGTTAGGGCAACGCACTTTGAGTACTTGATGTCGAGTTGCGCATGGTTATCGATTTTGAGCAAGGTGACGTGAAGTAATCCATGTGGACTAGCGTGTGGATGGGATCATGCATTGTAGCAAAGTTATGTGGAGGTATGATCCTTGGTGTCAGATTCGTGTGTTTTCATTTTTTCGAGGAGTGTCAGGCTCATAGCATGGTGTTGTGACGGTAATTGTTAATGGCGGGATGGTCCTGTCGTGTGAATCTTTTATATAATTTGATTACATTGGGATGTTGCTATTGAGTGCACGAGTTGCACACATTATGGCTATGAATTGTATTGATGTGTCACGTCATCAGAGTGGTCGTGTTGGATTAGAAGAGGTCATTGGACCTAGAATGAATTTTGTCATAATTGTCTACAACATAGTTGGAAGGATAGATATCGGGAGTCGACTCAGAAATCTGCTATAATTCCTATTTGGGAAGCGGGAGCTTCATGTCTGACTGATCAGATGAATGGTTGCTATTTTCTACGTGTTCCTTTCATCATCGGCACCTTATGTAAGTGTTAAAGCGAGGCTTTACTTGATAAAAGGTTATTTACTGGTATTGGGTTATTTTGAGCAGCTATTGTGATTAGGAGTTATCTCTTGGAGTGTTTGAGTCATGCGGTATATTATATGATTACATCTGGGGTTACATATATGGCTTGATTCGGCGTGTTCAGACTTATTCAGTTTAAAGTTATGGAATTTTGATCTTGTAAATTATTTCAGAAGTGAGAACTTGGTTCTATGGTTTATGGGTAAGGTTGGATTTCGAAATTTCAGTTGTGTTGTGCTATTGGACCTATATGGAATAGGGTGATATGGGATCACACCCCGGGTATATGCATGGTGAGATTACGCGGAAATTTGATGGTGTTGGAGAACAAGTCTTGGCACGTTCGAGGACCAACGTATGTTTAAGTGGGGGAGGATGTAACGACCCGGCCGGTCGTTCCGAGAGTAATAGCCCCGTTTCCCCCATTTCTACTTTATTATATGTGGTTCAGCTTCATTAAGTTGTGATAGATTGGTTGACTCGGGGTCGGAGAGATTATTGGAGAGAATTGAAACAAAGGTCTGTTAACTTGGTTCAATAGTTGGAAAAGTCAACCGAAAGTTGACTTATTGGTAAATGAACTCGGAATTTAGATTTTATTGTTCCAATAGCTTCGTTAGGCGATTTGGGACTTAGGAGTGTGTTCGGAATGTGGTTTTGATATCCGGTGTAGAATTAGGCTTGAATTGGCAAAAGTTAGTTTTTGGTGATTTCCGGTCAGCAGTGGAAAATAAGCTATATGTGTCGGAATGGAATTCTGGAAGTTGGAGCAGGTTCGTAGTGTCATTTTGGATATGTGTGTAAATTTCAATTCAATCGGAAGTGTTTTGGATGGTTTCGGCACCTTTGGTGAAAAATAGAAATCTCAAAGTTCATAGGCTTGAATCCGATGTGATTTTGGTGTTTCGGCATTGTTTTGGGTGTTTCGAAGGCTCGAATAAGTTTGAATAAGGTTATGGGACGTGTTTGTATGTTTGGTTGAGGTCCCGAGGGTATCGGGTGTGTTTCGGGTGGTTAACGGGCCAATTCTTGGCGTAAAAACTGGGCAGATTTTTGCTGGTGTAATTTTATTGTTTCCTTCTACGCGATCGCTGGAGGATGTTTACGTCGCTTAGGCCTAGCTGGGGATGGCACGGTTTTTTTCTATGCGATCGCGTGGTAGAGGTCGCGATGAGTGTGTAGTCGATTTGCAGTGCGAACACGTGGTACTATTCGCGTTCGCGTAGAGTTGAAGGGTGCGTGAGGGGGCTGAGCTGTTGTACTTCGCGATCGCGTGAGTGGTTCTGCGATCGCGTAAGATAAATTAGTGGGACAGCATATTTTTCTTCGTGATCGCGTGGGGAGTTCCGCGATCACAGTGAGAAAGTCCCCGGGCAGATTCTTTTAAGTACAATACGAGGGTTGGGTCTTTATTTGCAAAAACCCATTAGAGAGCTCCGGAGAAGGTGGAAATTGAAGGGATTTTAAGTGGAGTTCTTGAGGTAAGTGTTCTTCAATCATATTTGGGTTAATTCCATGATTTAGTCTCAATTTTTATCATTTAATTTAAAGAATTAGAGTGGAAATTGGGGAAAATGGGAGGAAAGTATGAGAATTTGTTTTGATGAATTGAGTGGGCATTTGAGGTCGGGTTTTGATGCTCTTGGTAAGCATAGAATCGGGAAATGAATAGGATACTTGTGATCCAATTTTTATAGAATTTCGAGACATGGGCCCGGGGGTCGGGTATGGCCAATTTTGGGATTGTTGTGTAATTTTGATAAATTTCGAATGGGTTTCATTCCTTGACATATAATAATGATATGAATCTGATTTTTGGTAGACTCGGAGCATTCGGAGGCCGAGTCAAGAGGAAAGAGCACTGTGGGCTAGGTTTTTAGTCGGTTTTGATGTAAATAATGACCGTAAATCTTGTCCTGAGGGTATGAAACCCTGGACTTCGTCTTTTCTCACTATTTTGGAGTGGCGCACAGGCTGGAGGACGAGTGTGTGGCATGCACTGATTGGGATTGGACTTGGTCCTTCCCGTGGCAACTATTGAGTTGCGTATTTACTTTTAATCATATGTTAAATCGTGTTTTCAGACTATTGTTATATTTGGGCTGTAAGCCATGTTTGGGGCCTTGTCCAGACCTGTTTAGACCCCTTGGGGGTTTTACTACTATTCCTCACTGTGTTGACTTATGATTTACACTCAGTCATGTTATGTTAAACTGATTTCGAAACTTAGCCTTATTTACACTATTTTGAGATATAAAATGATGTTTTTGGGTCGAGTACCCCGTGTTAGTGACAGCTCGAGTGGCTTTTGAGAGTTTCTGACTGAGTGAGGCCGAGAGCCTGATTTTGAGGATATGATATGCCACGAGGTGGCTTGATATTAGCGCTTGGGCTGAAGGAACCCCTACAGTGAGCGCAGGTACCTATTGAGTGCGAGTGTCGAGTGTCGAGTGCCGAGTGAAAAGTGATTAGGAGGTATGAGTGACTATGAGGTTGCCCGAGGGGCTGATTTTGAGTGACTGTGAGGTATGCCTGATGGGCTAATTCTGGGTGATGTTACGCCCGAGGGGCAGTTTCTGATACATGTTTTGCCGAGGGGCTACTTATGATTTTACCACTTTCACTCCGAACTTATGATATGTGTTTTGCCTTAGATGTTTTTTATGATTTATCATTTTTACACTAAATTTCTTGAAAGTTATGTTGAAATTGTTGGAAAGTATATTCCCAAGTGATTTTTACTGAAATCGGCTTTTAAGCGTGATGATTTAACGTATAAACTGATGGAAATAAAGACTGTGCTTATGTTGAAATGATGATTTGACTTTATGTGTTTCTTACTGATCAGACCTGATTTATTTTCATTATTACTGAGTTGGCGTAGTCACATTACTCACTGCACCTTCTGTGCAGATCCAGGTGCTAGGGCAAAGTGAGCTATGTATATGTTCAAGAGATTTCTAGGAGATTTGTTTTGCGAGGTAGTTGCACGCGTCTGCAGCCCTGCTCTCTTCTGCTTACTATTATAGGGTTTATTTTCCAGAGTTGTATATTTTATGTATATGCTCGTGACTTGTGAATCCGGGATCTCGGGGTTGTATTTAATATTTGCTGTAGCTTTATCTGTTTTAAAATGATTTAACGAAACCTTTATGGATTATCAGTTTCGAAATGATATACATGAAAGATTAATTACGATTTGAGTGTTAACTTGGCTGGCCTAGTTCCACGATAGGCGCCATCACGACTAGTTTAGATTTGGGGTCGTGACATAATGTCTCTTTATGCCTCGTTATTAAACAAATGTAGTCACAAGACCATGCCAAAATGAAGGGAGGGCTAAACCTTAACATACCTAAGCCGATTCTCTTGACAATCCCTCTAACACGTCAACTGCAACAACACGCAACAACATATCGGAGTAAAAGAAAATCCGTATAATAGTCTTGAAAAAGATTGTACCGTGCTCTCTTCAAATCGCATCTCACGTTGCCGTAGCGTTATAAGGCTTCATGTTAGATTATTGAGAATCCATTTGTTACTTAGCATATCTATGTATGTCACTTAATAATATAGGAAAGAATCTTAATATTGTGAGTTGTGGGCCTCACTTTGTATGGTGACTAAGCCAACTAGACTCACTAATTTTTCCACCTTGAAGTGTGACTTAAGAGTCACTTATTACCTACTCCCTTGGCTGCTACGTTGAGGCACCTTAAACGTGATCTTACCTCTTTCTTAGACCTTCCTAGCAAGAGTTAATTAGTGTGATGCACTTCTATTTTTTTTATTTTACATACTATACAATAGTGGAGCTCTATCAATACAGAAGTACAATCACGATTTATATATATATATATATATATATATATATATATATATATATATTGGATTGGGAGTGCTCACATGCATGGCTATTTGTCCCAACATTGCTTTAACCTTTTTGGGATCCTTTCTCTTTTTATTTATTTTGACTATATAGTTCTCTAAAATTCAAAGACGTAACCAAATCCAGCAGCATCCCACTAGCATAAATCCAATATATATGAAGATCCCTATGTTTGTAGGGTGCTTTTAGCATAAATAAAGAAACTTCTTAGCTCCTAATTAATCTAATCCACAATTCTAATTATTATCCACTAATCTCTTGATTAACTTGTTAATCTCCCATTAACCAATAATTACCCAATTACATAATCAAGAATTATCTTAAGATACTCAAAATACTAATTACTTTTCACACACTTTATACACGTTACTATCATGGTCATGTGGTACGTTATATGGCACTAGTCCATAAATACGGAGTATTATAGCTTGGACCATATTTTATCCCCAATTTGTCAAACATTGATAAAACTCATTTTCTTCAATTTGCTTACCTTCTCACCTTCACAAATTTACTTATCACTGGTTTGAAATAGTGTAATACTTATAATCCCAAAGTAATATCATTTCCGAACTTACGTCGATTAACTTACGAAGAAACTTTAACATACGAAAATGAAGGATGTAACATCTCATTTTCGAGCATCTATCAATTTATTTATGGCGTACTTTAACATACGAAATCATGGGGTGTAACAAATGCTTAATTGATAATGTTTATCTGAAGACATATTGATCTTATGACTTTCTGAGAAATCTTATTAACTTACTTCTTATGCATTTCATTCACTTATACATGTATATTGATCCATAAACATACGACGTTATATACGCGTATATTATAGGTATATTATATACGTTATATATGCAACACCACCTGATCAGTTGCTATACGTTGATGATTTCGTCCACAGAGGCCGAGATGATATGACGGGATGCCCTCAAAGGGTTGATGATGTTATGTACATATATACCTATGCATGATACGATATTTATACGCACATGCATGGCTTTATAAATATTTCAGAATTCACAAAGTTATTTAAACTTACATGCGGATTCTTTTACTCCATGTTTCATTTATGTCTTTTATGTGCTAATTTTCATGTGTTACATACTCGGTACATTATTCATACTAACGTCCTTATTTTTTTAGTCTTGCGTTTCATGCCCGGAGGTACAAGTAGATAGGCTGACAGTCCTCCTTTTTAGGATCCTTGATCATAGAGAGTTGGTGTGCTCCACTTGATCCGGAGCTGTTATTAGTTTTGGTAAACTATTTTTGTATGTTGATATGGGTACAATGGGGCCGAGTCCCGTCTTTTATATAGTTGTACACTCTATTAGAGGTCTGCAAACAATCATATATAGTTGGATAGTATGTGGCCTTGTCGGCTTCTAGTTTTGGATATATAGTTTTCCATAGCATCGTTGTCGGTTTGCCCTGCTGTATTCCGCATGTATATGTATATATGTCGTTTGAACATATTTTTGCCACGTGTGTTATTCACCCGATTCAGTAGTTTGTTGACAGGTTTTATTCATGACCTACCCTTAATTCATGTTTATTTCTTAGACGCATGCTTAGTGGTGTTCGACAGGTAGTCCTACTATACTAATTTCATCCATTTCCGACTCTGAATCGATGTTCAAAATCCAATTATTCTCTTTATAAAAGTTCTTGATAAAAACCCTCAATTCTTCAAACAAAACATGGATTAATTCCCCAATAAACTACTTGAATCATGTTAAACTACAAAACATGATATTAGATATAGAGTCCCCCCCCCCCCCCCCCCATAAAAATACGAATTCCATAAATATCACCTCAATCGGAGGTCTAGAACTCAAGATATGCTCAAAATACCAAAAGAGCGCAGTTTGATTTTTTTATCCACAAGCATTTCCGCTTTTTGTGCCAAAAAAGACGAACCTGCGCATTTTCATCTATCAATAAACTTTTTTAGACCATTTTTTGCACCTGTGGGGTCGCAGATGCAGACCCAAATTTGCATCTGCGAAGCACCAGTACCAGCTCTCTTCTCTGATACAAAGATGAGCATAACTTCCTCATACGATGTCCAAATTCGATGATTATTTTTTATATGGTTCCGTAATTACGATATAGGTCTAATGCTTCAATAAAAAATAGAAATTGGAGCTCATATAATTAATATGGTGACATTTATGTTTGGAGAAACGACGTTGAAACATAAAAAACGAGCGTAACACAATTCAAACCTATCTGAAACTCACCCGAGCCCCTCGGGACCCCGTCTGAACTTACCAATATGTCCCAAAACATAATACAGAACTACTAGAGTCCTTAAATCCCACATAACAACATTAAAACCACGAATCATCGATCAAGGTCAATCTCTTAAGTTCATAACTTCAAACTTCGATCCAGAATAAACCCAAATTTTGCATACAAGTTCTAAATAATATATAGAACCTATTCCAACTCGCATACCATTAATCGAAGTTCGATAACATCAAAATTAACTCCTGTAAAACCTATAAACATTCCAAACTTTCAAATTGCCAACTTTCGCAAAATAATGCCAAAATCTCTAGAAACATCCAAATGCAAATCCAGGCATATGCCCAAATCCAAAATCACAACATGAAGCTATTGGAATCAAGGCATATGCCCAAATCCAAAATCACAACATGAAGCTATTAGAATCATCAAAACAAGATTCCGGAGTCGTCTACATAAAAGTCAAACTCCAATCAACTTTTTCACTTAAGATTCTAAAACAAGAATTGTTCTTCCAAATCAAAAAGACCTGTCGGGTCGTTACTATCGCTCCCTTTTTTCTTGCAAGATCGTGTTTCGACACGTGACAACCCTTTTAAGGAAGGTGTTAAGGAGAGAGTTGCCACCTAACAGGTTTGAGCTGCGCTAGGGCACCTATTTGGGAATAACTCCGGTTCAACTAGTCTATGTCACCAAAGATCGGGCAAGGGCTCAAATTACCTCGAAGAGAATGTGTTAGGAACTCTTCGATGTCCACAACTGTGGGTCCCGACTGAACTCAAATTATATGAATTAGTTAGATAAACAGAGAGAAAATAAGAAGTTTGAGCGATTATTATAAAAAAAACCCGAAATAAACACAAATAATCGATTTAAAGACAAGAAAGGGGGAGGGGGTCCTTAGTTTTTTAGTGTAAAGGATCACCCCGTGCAACATAAATAATACTTTATAACTCCCTCAAAATGGGGTGTTACTCGTATTATTCAACAGGCACAGAGTATCATCTTCTGCTACCCGATTACTATCTTTAAGTTTTTACTTAGAGAGCAGTAGTTGATTCTAAATCGTGCCTTATGTGTGCGCTACTCATCCCATGCCTATGTCCCAAGAGCCGTTTGGAGCTCTATTTTTGGTTAGGTCTAGACTTAACTTAGGATTCTCAAAAGTGATAAAACTAGTGGACTTCATGTAAAGGCAATTAAGGGCTCAAGTTAGCCTCCACACATAGACAACAAATACACGCAAACGAATTCTCATATTAGGCGTTAGACAGTTTTAGAGTTGAGGAAAATTGAAGCCATTAAGCCTTATAGACATGGTTTCTATGTGACCTCGAAATTCAAATATGGAAGCAGTTTCAGATACGAGGTGTCATTTTATACACATGATTTCTAAATTACAGCTTAGGAGGATTTCATATTGCATATTGATTATTGAAATTACATATTACAAATGATTAAACATGTAGACATGATCTCTAGGTGATTTACGCAGTAGTTAGCAGTGATAACCATTGAAAATACCCATAATTACTCATATTGATCCTATAGGTGTGCTTTCTAATAGTGGCGAGGTTAAGCAATGAAATAGTGTTTGAAAGTTCAATATTAACACTTAAAAGCGAGTGGTAATACCCTATAGGCAGGATTTCTAGGTGATCAGTACATCAACAATAGCAAATTAACCAATTAAAGTCCTATCGGCATGATATCTAGATGTAAATCAGTAGAACATAAGTTAGTGTAACCCTATGGTCATGGGATCTAATGAATATGTTGCAGTTATGCAAATTGAAAGATTGGTCATTGATATTTTATTTCCTATAGGCATGATATTTAACAAAACATAGGAGCAGGGTATGTTGAACGAATTAAACGCTCAGGTCTTATATGCAAGTTATCTAACAACACATAGAAGCAGAATAAATTGAACAAATTCAACACCTACAGGCAGGATTTCGAACAACACATAGGAGCAGAACATATTGAATGAATTAAACACCTATAGGCATGATTTCTACCAGTTTCATGCAAACATTAGAATATACCAATTTTCCCAATTTTACTAACACCCCAATTTTATTTACAAAATTATTACAGGACCAATGAATGAAGTAAATTACAAAGTTACAAAATAACTATAGTGGTCTTAAGACAGACCCAAAGTGTGCCCAACCCAGCCAGACCTTCAATTTCGTATCCATTCAAGTTTCACCACATCCCAGTAAACGATCTTCATTACACAAGATAGCCTAAATTCAGTAACCATATAAGACAGTCATGGACACAAGACAATTGGCTTATTGCATAGGTGCAAAGGGGGGCAGAATTGAAAAATTAGGACAAAGCGACCAAAGAACCTTAGACCATAGTGTGTTAGAGTTCACAAGGTCTCAATATGGACCCCGAGAAGTGCTCACACTAGGGAGGTTAATAGAGAAGTTTTAGGGGGTCTTGGCTTTCAGTCGGCCAAGAATTAGAGGCGCATAACAGGGAACAACTAATCAAACTAGTAATAAAGCAATAGGTTTGGACAACATTTGCAAACACAACAAAATTACCACATAAGGAACATGAACTCAAGAACAAACCAACACATTGGGGCAGAGTGACATGTTAATAGGAAATAGGAAACCTGAAGCTTATAGGATTACCAAGTTAACATGAAGGGGAAATAGGCTAGTAAGACAAATAATTGTCACTAATGCAACCAGTTTGAAACTTAAGGGATCAAATTATACTACACTCAGGGATTAAACAACATAACACATACAAAATTCAGATATCATAAAGGGCATCAACCAAGAAAGACTAGTTCAAAGGATAGTAGGTTGTTAGAGGTACATAATTGGATAGGGCAAGAACACATTGAGTGACAACCATAATCATAGGGGCACACTACACACTTAGAGTGAAGGTCTTAAACAGGTTAGGGCATGCTAATAACATCAATTAATCAGTAAACTTCCGAATTAGGCAAAGAACATGGATTAAGCCATATAATCAAGGTAGAACATTCAATTATCAATAATCACCAAGCTAAACATGTTTCAGTATGTCCAAATTAACTAAGTTAGGTGCAAAGACATTATTAGGCTAGCAATTATAGGCAAAATTACACATGAAGAGAGTCAAGGGAATACATTAAGTCATGTAGTTTCAAAGAACATGCTAACATATTGGAATAAACATTGCGAAGTTTTAGAAACTAATCGGTGATTGTTCAATAAACAAGAAAGAACAGCAATAAGGACCAAGAGTCTCAAATGTGTCAAGTTCCCAATGGTTTCGAGAACCCAAGGCAGTGTTTACACCCAAGAGAGGTCGGAAAAATAAAAATCTGGTGACCTTGGATTTTGAGCCGCCAAAGAGCCAAAACGGAATAAAATACTCAACGAAGACATAGTAAAGCCTCAGTTTTTAGTGAAAAAATAGTGATTGAAGTTCTGTCCAAAAAGGGGAAGGGGTGGGTTTATAGAGTGATAAAATAAGCACAAAAGTAAGGAAATACAGTCAATCAAAACATAAATAAAAGAAGAACAAATAAATCAATTTAAAATCGGATTAGGAGAAGAAACCAGAAAACCCTAGTTCTTTAGGGAAAATAAATATTGACAAAATATAATAAAAAACGGACCCATAGTAGAATATAGGACGAATATATACATAAAGCCACGGACCAGACACATCAGCTACGTAATGAAGCTGCAAATGAGGACTTTCTAAAACAAAAAGACGACTATGCAAGAAGGGCATCCTTCCTAGACACATTAATCTCTAACAACAACCCTAACTTGGACATTAGCCAAATAACCGTGCAACACAATATGAGCTCATATAAACACGAGGATGAAACGGATAACTATCCTAACCCTGAGCTCTTCATCCCCATTACCTCCTCAGATAAAGAGCGTATATAAAAAAACTGGACTAACGCACTCATCATAAAAATATTTGGTAGAAGGGTGGGTTACCAATTCCTTCAAAGGAAAATTCATGCAATATGGAGACCCACTAAAACCCTATCTCTAGTGGATTTAGGGTGCGACTACTACCTATTTAAATTCTCTAAGGAGGAAAATTACAATAAATCTCTTCATGAGGGGCCATGGTTCATTGGTAACCAGTTCCTTACAGTAAAAAAATGGGAGCCTAGGTTCGTACCATCCCGGGCTGCCCTAACCTTCTCAGCTATATGGGCCAGACTCCCGGAATTACCAACAGAATTTTACGACTATGTCATCCTCCTAAAAATAGGAGAGAAATTGGGACAACTAATACGTATAGACACATGCACCAAATCTGCGGCGAGAGGTAAATATGCTCGCCTTTGCGTACTATTGCCCATAGAAAAATCACTCAAAACATATATTTTAATTGGGAAACACATGAAAAAAATCACCTATGAGGGCTTTAAATTATTATGCACAAGTTGTGGTCGACTAGGACACAACCAAAACACCTGCCTATACCAACGCAATAATCCCAGTGCGAAGGAAAGTGACAATACGAGCAAAACTTAACCAGTGGAGAAAATTACACAAGAACTAGACCAATGGACAATTGTTTCACACAAAAAATGGACCAAGAAACTCCAGCCTCCCCCCTCATAGCCCAACCCTACCATGAACCTAAGAACAACAATTGATCCCCCCAGGATAACCACCACACCACCCTCCCCCCAAGGACAATCTGCCCAAGTTAGCAACGTCCAAAACCAAAAAAAAAAAAAGCCTAAGGAAATGACTATGCTTTGCAGCAATTACCCAGCGATTAAGGGTACACCCCCAGTTGACAAAACCCCCCTCAATTCTCCCATGCACACCACCCACCAGGAAAGCAGTACCCTGCCGTCTACTCCAAACACTAAAACCCCCTATCCCCCAACAACATGCTCATACACACTGGGCTATAGAGTACCAGAATTAGACAACCGCTCTCCCCTCATTAACCCCCTGATTAACCCATATAATCCCTTAGGCATTAACTCACCCCAACCTAAAGAACATAACCCCTCCACATTAATCACACCGGCAGAAGACAACCTAGACATGAATAATAAAACCATGGACATAGACCCTATGATTTATATAGCCAGTAAACATCCTCAATTAATGCATGACACTAAGAGAAAACAAAAGATGGACATCACCCCCATCAACTTACCATAACAACCCATTAGAGAAGGATCATAGTACCACCCCCCATCAACTTTTGTCAAACCTAGGTCAATCAACCATTAATGCTCTAGAAAGTTTTGATCTTAAGACAAGGCAAGATGTCTTACACATCAAAGAGCACAACCAGGGGGCAACGGGATTACTAAACCAAATAAATAATACCCCTAAGCAAAGTAATATTCAACTACAAGACTCAAACACTATCCCTACACAAAAACAACATACCTAGACTTCCCCAAAGCCGCCATCACAACAGAAGATTCCACAGGCCCAGGCGCTATGTCTGGACACGCCCAAACCCCATGAACCAACACCAAACCCCACCAATCTTCACCACAAGGCTAACCCCACCGAACCACACTCCACAATCTTGGCTGCAATAAGGTCTAATGGGGCAATCTCTGAATGTGAGTCTACAACTAGAGGGGAGGGACATAATAATTCAAATAGGAGACCCAAGATACTTAGCTCAAATAGTGGCGGAGGCCCTACAACTAGGTCTAAGCAATGCATGAATATGTCCATGGATGAGCCCTCTACAACCCCAACCAGCGACTCTACATGCAGGCTAACATCCCTCACCTTGGAGCACCCAAGCTTGGAACCAGCTCCCCACACCAAGTCTGCCCAGTAAACATCTCCCTCTATACACATACCATGAAAAAAACCAACCCCTAAATACCCCAAAGCCCATGCAGCAACCCATGCAATAAACACGCCAAACCCTAGCCACCAACAACAACAGTACAGTAGTGTCCCAACCCCATGCAGTGCCACCCCCTCAAGCACATAACCAACGTCAAACCCAAGTGAACGAGATGGAAGAAGAGAACGAGGCTCTAACAGAAAGAATAGTGGAGCACGGCGTACTACGCTATCCAAAAATAATAGCGTTCAAAGCAAGAAAAGAAAAAAGATACATCTTAAGTTGCCTGGTGGATTTGAGGAAATTCTCAATCTCCATAAGAAAGAAAAACCCTCTGAACACTTATCAACATGCCGTAGTGCTAGTACCCACGATATTCACACATTACTGGACACACAGGGAATGCATGAGCAGCAATGAACGAGTTTCTTCAACAAGAAACACAAGCATGAATATGATCATTTGGAATTGCAGGGGCGATGGTAGCGCGCAGTTTAGAAGAGCTTTTAGAGAAATGCTGGACTATCATCGACCTAGCATAATAGCACTCCTAGAAACAAAGTTGGATGAGCACCATGACTTAGTACATGATTTTGGATACTCTAGTCTCAATCAAATTCCGGCAAATGGAAACTCGGGATATATAGTGCTCATGTGGAACAATGGTGACACTCTAGTAGACCAAATTGGAGGAACGGACCAAGAAATACACACCATGGTAAAGGTACAAAATTCTTCTAAAAATGGCTTCTCTCTATTATTTATGCTAGTAACTTGCTAAAAGAAAGAAAATTACTATGGTACAACTTAAGGACAGTCGCCTAAAACTACAAAGGGCCATGGTTAGTAGCGGGAGACTTATACGAAGTCACCCTAGCCTCGGAGAAATTTGGGGGCCTCCCTATAAATTATGGTAGAGTTTCACACTTCTTAGACTGTTTAAAACATTGTGGACTTGTTGATTTAGGATTTAGAAGACCTAAATTAACTTGGACTAATAAGAGGAAAAATTGCAAAACCATAATTATGGAACGATTAGATAGATGTGTAGCCAATACGGAATGGACTGACCTATTCCAACAAGCTAGTGTCCACCAACTAACTAGAGTCCACTCGGATCATTGCCCAATAAAAGTAGATTTTTTGAAGAATTTTAGGTCATAAAGAAATATCTTTAGGATAGAGTCTATGTGGTAACTCATCCCTTATTTAGAGACGTAGTTCACAACACTTGGTCGAGTCAACAAAATATTACCAAAGCAATAGACAACTTCAGCTTGAAAGTTAAGGAGTGGAATGAACACACCTTTGGTAACATTTTTAAACGAAAAAACAAGTTATTAGCTAGGTTAAAGGGAATTGAATCCTCTATAAACTACCCTCATAACCAATTCCTCATAAATCTAGAAAATAACCTCCTCCACGAGTACAACTTAATACTAACTCAAGAGGAGGAATTTTGGAAACTTAAGTCAAGGGTTCAATGGATTCAGGACGGTGACGCCAGCACAAAATTCTTTCACATTACTGCAATACAAAGAAGAAGGAAAAACATAATAATGTGCCTAAAAGACGAGGCAGGGATTTAGCACCAAGACCAAAACATCATTAAAGACCAAATTATTAATTATTACCAAAATGTCTACACTATGGGACATAATAAATGTTTGCTTAATACCAATTATATGTCCTACAACTCAAAAATTAGAGAGCAAGAGCATCAATATCTAACATGTATCCCGTCCTTAGAGGAAATTCACAAAGGCATAAACTCCTTTAAACCCTATAAATCCCCGGGCCCGGATGGGCTGCACCCTTTCTTCTACCAAAAATATTGGAAGGAGACAAGTAAACAACTTATTGATTTTCTTCAAGATTCTTTCAAAAAAAAAAGTATGCTAAAAAACATGAACAGTACCCTAATATGTCTCATTCCAAAATGTCAAAATACGGAAACAATAAAGCAATTTAGACCCTTAAGCCTGTGCAACAAGACTTATATAGTCCTTACAAAAGTTATTCCAAACTGTATTTAACCTCTCTTAAAAGCCTTAATACACCCTACGCAAACCAGTTTCATCAATGGTAGAAGAGCTGCTGACAATGCCATAGTCATAAGGGAAGTGCTTGACCACTTTAAGACAGTTAAAGGAAGAAAATAAAAAATGATCCTCAAAATTGACCTTGAGAAAGCCTTCGATAAAATTGAATGGTCTTTCATAAAATTCTCCCTTACATCACTAAACTTCCCCCCTGACCTTATCAAACTCATTATGTCCTTCATCACCACCTCCACCATGGCCATCCAAATAAATGGATCAAAAACAGAATCCTTTGAGCCATCAAGAGGCATCAGGCAGGGAGATCCTCTATCACCGTACATCTTCATCATATGTATGGAAATGTTGTCAAGATTAATTGACTATGAAATAGACTGTTGTAAATGGGTCCCGATAAAGATATCCCCAAAAATCCTAGAGCTCTCTCACTTGTTCTTCGCGGATGACCTTATCCTCATAGCAGAAACAAACCAAAAGAGTTGCAACTCGATTATTGATACTATCAACAAATTCTGTGAGGCTTCAGGGCAAGCCATAAACTTTGAAAAATCTAAAATTATGTTCTCCAAAAACACACCTCCAGACCTTAAATACCATCAAAGTTGTTGATTCTCAATGAGAAGTGCGCATAACTTTGGTAAATACCTAGGTTTCCCCATGCCCAATAACTCTCCCACCAAAAAAACCTTCCAATTCATTTTAGACTGGATGAACACCAGACTTAAAGGCTGGAAAACTAAGTTCCTCACCCTGGATGGTAGGACAACACTCATCAAAGAAACCTTAGCCGCAATCCCAAACCACTTCATGCAAATATATGACCTCCACAAGACAACCATTAATAAAATAGAAACAATACAAAGAAGCTTTCTCTGGAGAAGCACAACAACCAGAATGAAATGCCACTTAGCAAGGTGGAATATAGTTACAGTGCCAAAAAAACAAGGAGGCCTAGGTATCCCTAATACACTCTGGAAAAACTATGCCTTCAACGCAGCCCTAGCATGGAGGTTTAGAAATGAGCAAGAGGCCCTGTGGACCAGAACTTTAACGAGCAAATACAACCTGAAGGACACCAAGAACAAAGGCTCTCACACCTGGAAGGTTATAAGAAAAGGAACGAAGCTATGCATTAACAACACTAGATGGATAGTGGGGGATGGAAAATCAATAAAACTATTGTATGATAAGTGGATTAACCAACTATGAACTATTAGAAATTATATCCAGGGACCTCTCCCTGGAAAGGAAGAAAACCTGAATATTTCCTGTTTCATTAGAAGAAGAGCTTTTGAATTTAGAGACTTGTCTTTTAACTTTCCTACTGAGTTAGAAACTAAGATCAAGAGCACCTATATAAAACAATCCCTTCCACTCAATGACTCATATGTTTGGGACTCACCAGGCCATAAAACCTACTCCGTCAAGGCAGCATATGAAACTCTCTCAGCCAGTCCCCACACCAACACAAGAGACTTCACTTGGTTCTAGAGATCTAACACCCTAAATAAACAAAAATACTTTCTATGGCTAATCATATGGGACAGACTACCTTCCAAAAATATGTTAGCTAAAAGAGGAATCTGTCCTGATGTTACCTGCCCCATTTGCAACAAAGAACCGGAAAGAATGGAGCATATCCTCTTTCATTGCAACTACTCAATGGATATCTGGGCCCAAATAGGAAATGCTCATTTTGTCCCCCACAACTCTGGCGAGATAGGATCCCTATTCACATGGCTTAAGAAGCAACTGACTTCCACAAAGTAATTCAACAATCAACTCTTTTGGGCTGACCTCCTCCCCTTCCTCCTATGGTATATCTGGAACTATAGGAGTGGGTTCCTATTCCAGGGGAAACCCCCCCCCCCCCCCCCCCCCCCCCNTTTCAATAAGTCTATTGAGTTTTTCTTCATACCAAAAAAGCTAAGCATAAAGTCCCCCAAGACAACCGTATTTGTCAAATATGAACCCCCTGACTCCAACTGCTACAAGCTTAACATAGATGGATCATGCTTAGGAAATTCAGGGGTAGGAGGAATAGAAGGAGTATTTAGAAATGAGAAGGGTCAGTGGATTCTACGTTTCAACATGAAAATTGCCCATGGAACGAATATATACACTGAAATTCTAGCTCTTCTCAATGGCCTCAGGCTAGATCTTAAGGAAAACTTCTACCATTAGTGATAGAAACAGACTGTTTGGATGTAATTAAACTCCTAAAATCTAACAATTGCCTCTACCAAAATCTAATTGATGATTGCAGGTACCTATCGCGGAAGGAGAATGATCCCCCCCTGAAGCATGTGTTTAGAGAAGCTAATGGAGTAGTGGATCAATCAGCTAAAACGGGTTGTAGTTTGGACATTTTTTGTATTTTGAAAACTTATACTACTCCACCCGCTTTTGTTGTTAATATATTTGAGAAGGACAATCTAGGCACTATGTTACCTAGATTGATCCCTTGTTGTAATAGCTAGTTGTATGTTTTGTTTTTAATAAAATCTTTCATTACCAAAAAAAAAAACACTCAACATCATAGAATTGAACCAATTTTGGTTCCATTTGAGAAGATCTAAAAACCCTTGTTTTAGGGTAATTAAGAATCAACAAAAATAAGCAAATATTCGTACACACAGTAGGATATAGCGTAAATATAGACAGAATAGCAAAAAGGATAAGGGATTTGAATCAATTTTGGTTCTATCTTGTGGAGATCTACTTGCCATGTTTAGGCAAGAAATATAGGAGAGTAGCCATGTAAGAACCCGGAAATTTTTGCTAATCAATATAGGATTCGGGGTGTCAGGTAGACTAATTATAATATTTTATGTGATTTAAATATGATGTAAATGAATTGGATGTGGTTAATAAGTGTATGAGTAATATAATAAGTAAGGTAGGGTCCAAGTCCAAGCCAAGTGGGAAAATTTCATAATAAGCTAAAATTCCAAAGGTACTTTCACTAGTCAACACTTTGAACAAGCATATCTAATTATATATAAGTTATTATGTGATGAATAACCTATAAACTGAAAGGCCTTTGAGTCTAGTTTCCAACACTTCAAATAGTTTGTCATTTTGAAATTTCTACACAAAGTTATGGTCCAATTACCGAAGGCTGGAAAAATGCGATCATGTGTCAAATCTGCAATCGCATTTCATGTCGCATGTTGACTCTGCGATCGCAGATCAGGTCGCAGACTGGGCCAGTGTTGCCCAGTTTTGGGCAGCTATTTTGTGATCCACTATGCGACCCGCATGTTTGTTCTGCGATCCATTATGCGATCGCAGACCCTATTCCGGGTGTTTATTTTTTCCTATTTTTATAACCCAACCCCATTTTCATAAAAAGGTTTAGGGGCTTCATTTGGGGTCATTTTTCTATTGATTTTAGAGAGAGATGAGAGCATATAGAGAGAGAAATAAGGGGCCCAAATTCATAATCACCCAAATCTTGCTCAAGCCTTCAAGAATCAAGGAAGATAACCTTAGATTGTCCTCCTTCTGAGTAAGTCCTACTTCTAAAATTTCATTCAAGAGGTTAAGGGTTCAAATATGTGGTGGGGGTTAGAAATAGGCCATGCACGTGGGACTAAGTTGTAGTATGTGCTATTAAAGAACTAATTTGGGTAGTTCATGTTAAAAATTGGGTGAAAGAAGAAGAGATTGCCATTTCTAAACCTTGTAGTCTACTTCACATGCTAGTTGTTTGATGAAATTCCTAAGAGAATTATACCATGGGTAATCCTCCTAATTATTAATCGATTTCCGCTATCTCCTTATAGATCGTTATGGCTAGAGGTATTGGTGTATTGTATAAACCTAAGGAAAAGCTCTTTGAGGTATGTATGGCTAACTTTAAACTTCGTAGAATCCCCTTGTTGGGTTCGAATTTGTGGTACGTGCACCTTATTTGGAAATGTGTGATTGTCTTTTCAAACGTGCTAAGACGTGAGACTTCATTCGTTGATTCTTCCCAATTGATTGTCATGCTACTGTGTTGTATGAAGTTGTACAAAAGTGATTGATGAGCAAATGAACAAAAGGTTGATAATGTGTTTAAATGTGGGAATATCTGAAATAGTTGAAAGCCACACATGAAAAATAACGAAAAGAGTATTGTGAATCAAAGTAACTAAGTTGAGAAAATATGGTAGTACCGATTCAGGGAACCTCCTACTTGATAAATGTTGTGGGGCTTTGGGCCCATATTAAATGAGATGTTGATACGAACTTGTGTTCCTTGAAATGAAGATTCTTGTGATGTATTTGTTTGTGGTTGTTGTTATGAATTTAAATTGTCAGGCGGGGTCAGGTTGCGTGTCGCAACACGAAGTAATAAGGTTGATGGGTTGTGGTGATAAGGGTGGCACAGGTAATAAGGGTGGCCCAGGTAATAAGGATGGAATGTGATCGATATCACTACTGAAATGAAAATCTATGAGCTCTTGAATATGATGATGTTGAAAGGGAAAAAGGAGAGATTGTGCATCTTGTTTGATGTTGGTTGTTTCTTTCCACGTGCATTGATTGATTGGTTCTAGTACTGTCTATTGGTTGTGTATTGTTTGATTTGTTTCATGTTAATTGTCTGAGTATGTGCAAAATTGGGTATTCTAAATATATTGAGGCATGATTCCCTACTCTCTGACCGTCTAGCTAAAATTCATGTATTTGCTATTCGAAATTGTGGAAAGGTGATTTACTTGTGAATGTTTTTCCATGTGTAAGGATGGTTAAGTAACCTAATGTGCCGGTATGAAAGATTGGTAGCGAACTCAAGTATGTGAACATGATTAAGTGCTAAGATCTGTAAAATGATATGATAAACAAGAATTGTGGTTGATTCATTCATACCACACTGATTGTGGAAATGTCTTATTTTGACTCGTGTTTTGGGAAATGATCTGTTGTAACTTGATATCGTATGGGTGATTGGTTGTACTGAGATTGTGTCCTTACGATGAAATTCTCTGTGAATATGGTGTTGATGGAAAGGAAAAAGGGGAATATGTGGAACTTGTGATTTTGATTGTTACTCTTTCTGTGCAATGCTTGCTTATTCTATTACCATCCCTTATCTTTGCATTGCTGATCTTACTTAGAGTAAAGTTTGTTCATACATACCAGTACAATTCAAATGTACTGACGTCCCTTTTGCCGGGGGGCGCTACATTCTTATGATGATTGTAGGTTGTTCCACAGTAGGCAATTCAGCCCGCCGACCGTAGTGCCTCCTCTCCATTCTGTCAGTTGCATTGGTGAGTCCCACTTCCTCTCGGGGCCATGTGTTGTTCATGCCACCTTCGTTTGAGTTTAATGTGTATTGTAAGGTATAGCCGGGGCCTGGTTGCCGGCAGGTAGTGTTATGTTTCTAGTATTCGTAGAGGCTCCATAGACACAATGTGGGTAGTGTACATATGTATTTTCGGTAAGTAAGGGTACGGTTCGAAATCGTGATCCACATTCGTAAATGTTGTATGTATTTTGCAAGTATTTGGTTTCATATGTTGGTAATGATAAAAAGTAGAAATGAATTCAAGTCATAAGTTTATGCTTAAGTTATAAATGGCTATTCCACATGAATAATGTGTATTGAAATCACAGGGTAACGCGTGGGATTGGAAAGGCAAATCAGGTTAGCTTGACCGGGTTCATTCGGTTAGGCGCCGGTCTCGTCCCTCGATTTTGGGGCGTGACAAACTTAGTATCAGAGCCTAAGGTTTTAAAAGTGTCCTAGGATGTCTCGGAGCCGTGTCTAGTAGAGCCCTTCTAATCGGTGTGTTGTCGACCACATCTATAATTAGGGGGCTACATGGACATTTAGGAATTCACCTTTCTTTGATGCTCCAATCGTGCGATTGATCTCAAGTTAGGGAGTTAATTTTCTCTCCAAACCTTACTCTCAAAATGAGTAATCATGATACCATAATCCGCGTTTCTGAAGCCACGAGGAGGGAATGATCCCACCATTGAGTCCGAAGGGACGCCCCAGGGCTTGTTTGGAGAATGTATTGAGTTGTGGAGGGATTGGTAGAACATATCTCTAAGAGGGGAGTGCCATTGTCCCTATTGATGTCCCTGCACCACCAAACCCTATAGTATAACGGTATGGTACCAACGTACTCTTGTTGTATATGTACATCCATATTGAAGAACATTAATAGGCATGGTCTTAATAAATGTTGAGTCACAAACCATTGCATGCACCTACTCTTTGAACGAGATCCAATATTTCTTGAAATTCACTATACCGCAAATTTACTTATATCCAATCTTTTATGATATCAAGCTCTATAATCATGTCCTTGAATTTAGTTGTAGCTATAGAATTACCATTTCCAACACGCCTTTCTAAACTCTAACAAGGGACTATACCCTAAGAATTTCTCATCGAATGAAGGGATGAACCATTATCGTATTTTCGCATAAAATAAAAAGATATCTTTTCTTGACCCTTTTTTCTTGGTTTCTGTTTCGATCTGAATATTGATATAGGTAAATATCTTGCTTTGTTTCATCATCACCTCTAGTATGGTTGTGCCCTCGCTCTATCTTTGTTGAGGCTTCCATTTTGGCCTAGTGGTCTGAATCGGCTAAATTTTTATTTGCTTGGCGAGAATTTTCCCTCTTCTCCGACAAGTTATTTTCTGAAATTGGTCTGCTCAATTACTTTACACATTATTAAATCTCCATCTAAGCTAGGGTCCGTCGAGCCTCCATATAGCTGGATCGTGCTACTTATTCTTGTTGCTCATCTTATTCTTGAAGCTTGTTCTTCTTTTGGTTATAAGGAAGACGAGCATTTCTCGCTCCTCCTACGGATTGCATAATACTTGTTTAAGTGTCGTTTTATATTAATTGCTCCATGTTGCTAGGAATCCAACTGATTTTGATGTTTGTAGTGGTCTCCCCTAGCCGTGAAGCTATTGAGTTTACTCCTAAACCCTCAAGTTCCCTTTTTGATAGTCCATCTGACATACCCGGTTTTTTCCCTAGTTGATGACCCATTTCTCGGTTCCAATTTTGAGGACTGAAGAAAGAGCATAATTGTGTCCCTAATATCTAGAATTACAGCTTCTTTTACTAATAGTAATCCACCAAAATTCTGTACCAATTCCGCTGAATCGAGAAAATGGGGCAGATGTAACAATACCCCTAGTAACGCATTCATATGTCTAGCGTTTCTCTCGGCCAAGTCTTATAGCGTCTCCCAATTTTGTTGGTAATAACTAGTTGTGTAGAAGTGTGTTGCGGTGCTTTATTGTGAAGTAGAGTTACTAAACATAATTGGATTTTGAAATTCTAGAGCTATGAACAATGTGACAATTTAAAGGTCAAAAATGTAAAGGTCCTCGTAAGAGGAGATCTTCTTTCAAAAATGTAAAGGTCCTCGTAATCCCTTATATTATCACCTTTCCTAGTGGTTACAATTTAAAGGTCACTTCTATAAGCTCTCCTTGTGAATCTAATTTAATGCCTTATGGCATCGAGGTTCGGAATATGTTCCTTTTGTTATGATAAAAATGTGTTGCTCGCACTCCTTGTGAGATCTTCTCCTAAACGATCATCTACCTGCCCTGCTTGTTCATGTGACTAGGTAACTTAGGTTACTCTTCTGTAATAAGTGCATCAAGAATTCTCACCCTTTCGTAGTCATTCATATGGTCACTTCGAGGCCTTATTCTACCCTAGCTCGTAATGATTGTAAGCACTTTCTCGCCATTGTTGACGATTTTCTAGGGCTACGAAGGCTTGTCTCATGGGTTCCAAAAGTAATGATTTTCCTTAAAAGCTCAAGCTTAAATTTCCATGATTTCAAACCAAAGTGTGTCTGCTTTACAAAAGTCTTAAATTAGTCGGATTTGATGGGATTATGTGGCTTTCTACTCACTCGGTTCCTGGGAGAAAGATGTTCCCCGTCAATGTTCCTCGTGTACTTTGTATTTTCATATGTTTATGTCTAAGAATGTAGTGATAAAAGAAGGGTGTGAATTGATTTGATTGAATTATATGATCATGGTAATATCCTATATGATGCATTATTGGCAAGAATCATTGTGGCTTGACTTGATATGGATTGTTGATTGAAATGAAATTATATTCCTGTTGATGAACACCATTGTGATTACATTAATGGCTGGTAGGGACTATTATGAACACATGATTGTTTGGTTACTATGAAATGATATTCTTGATGGTATGATTCCATGGGATGAAATTGTGGGTGGTTGTTGTTACCATGAATCCTAATGTCCGGTGGAATGTAAATTGTACAGTGAAAATCATTAAAGGTAAAGTTAATGGATAGTTAACTCATGCGAGGTGTCTAGCTGTCATCCTTGTTAGGTAAGTTTAGGGATTGGTATTGCTTCCGTGAGTGTGCTATGGCAAAGCTTGTAAGCCTAGGAGGCCACCTTGAAGGCCAAAAGTGTCGTGAGAGGAAAATGTTTTTTCTTGGTTGTATATCAATTAGTTTTGACTTGAAAAGTGCCTTGTAGGTGTTATGATCTGAAAACGTGCAGTCCATGTTCAGGTGTCATTATGATGATGTAGTTCTTGTGATGCTGAGAATTAGCGTTATGGGTATATACATTGTGATGCTTTGTCAAGTTATTGATGAGTTTTTAGTATGATTTTGGGTGATTCTCTGACAGGTGGATAGGCCTAGTAAGAAAAGAGATGCTGCCGAAATTTCGGAAAAATTTGGGAGTTAGTCAAAATTTAGTGACTTGAGGTGGGATAGAAAAGAGATATGTTATGTTAGGTGTTTGGGTCAGGCTCTACCTCTCATTCGAGGACGAATGATCCTAAGCGGGGGAGAATGTAAGACCCTAGAAAATTTTGCTAATCAATATAGGATTCGGGGTGTCAGGTAGACTAATTATAATATTTTATGTGCTTTAAATATGATGTAAATGAATTGAATGTGGTTAATAAGTGTATGAGTCATATAATAAGTAAGGCAGGGCCCAAGGAGAGGCCTAAGTCCAAGCCAAGTGGGAAAATTTCATAATAAGCTAAAATTCCAAAGGTACTTGCACTAGTCCACACTTTGAACAAGCATATCTAAATATATATAAGGTATTATGTGATAAATAACCTATAAAATGAAATTTATTTGAGTTTAGTTTCCAACACTTCAAACCGTTCGTCATTTGGCCATTTCTACACAATGTTATGGCCAGATTACCTAAGGTTGGAAAAATGCCATCCTGTGTCAAATCTGCGATCGCATTTCATGTCGCATGTTGACTCTGCGATCGCAGATCAGGTTCCTGACTGGGCCAGTTTTGCCCAGTTTTGGGCAGCTATTTTTCGATCCACTATGCGACCCGCATGTTTGTTTGGAGATCCATTATGCGATCGCAGACCCTGTTCCGGAGGTTTATTTTTCCTATTTTTATAACCTGACCCCATTTTCATAAATAGGTTTAGGGGCTTCATTTGGGGTCATTTTTCTACTGATTTTAGAGAGAGATGAGAGCACAAGGAGAGAGAAATAAGGGGCCCGACTTCATAATCACCCAAATCTTGTTCAAGCCTTCAAGAATCAAGGAAGATAACCTTAGATTGTCCTCCATTCGAGTAAGTCCTACTTCCAAAATTTCATTCAAGAGGTTAAGGGTTCAAATATGTGGTGGGGGTTAGAAATAGGCCATGCATGTGGGACTAAGTTGTAGTATGTGCTATTAAAGAACTAACTTGGGTAGTTCATGTTAAAAATTGGGTGAAAGAAGAAGAGATTGACATTTGTAAACCTTGTAGTCTACTTCACATGCTAGGTGTTTCATGAAATTCGAAAGAGAGTTATACCATGGGTAATCTTCCTAATTATTAATCGATTTCCGCTATCTCCTTATAGATTGTTATGGATAGAGGTTTTGGTTTATTGTATAAACCTAAGGAAAAGCCTTTTGAGGTATGTATGGCTAGCTTTAACCGTAGTAGAATCCCCTTGTTAGGATCGAATATGTGGTACGTGCACCTTATTCGGAAATGTGTGATTGTCTGTTCAAACGTGCTAAGACGTGAGACTTCATTCGTTGATTCTTCACAATTGATTGTCATGCTACTGTGTTGTATGAAGTTGTGATAAAGTGATTGATGAGCATATGAACGAAAGGTTGATAATGTGTTTAAATGTGGGAATATCTGAAATAGTTGAAAGCCATACATGAAAAATAACGAAAAGAGTATTGTGAATCAAAGTAACTAAGTTGAGAAAATGTGGCAATACCGATTCAGGGAACCTCCTACTTGATAAATGTTGTGGGGCTTTGGGCCCATATTAAATTAGTTGTTGATACGAACTTGTGTTCCTTGAAATGAAGATTCTTGTGATGTATTTGTTTGTGGTTGTTGTTATGAATTTAAATTGTCAGGCGAGGTCGGGTTGTGCACCGCAACATGAAGTAATAAGGTTGATGGGTTGTGGTGATAAGGGTGGCCGAGGTAATAAGGATGGAATGTGATCGATATCACTATTCAAATGGAAATCTATGAGCTCTTGAATATGATGATGTTGAAAGGGAAAAAAGAGAGATTGTGGATCTTGTTTGATGTTGGTTGTTTCTTTCCACGTGCATTGATTTATTGGTTCTTGTACTGTCTCTTGGTTGTGTATTGTTTGATTTGTTTCGTGTTAATTGTCTGAGTATGTGCAAAATTGGGTATTCTAAATATATTGAGCCATAATGCCCTACTCTCTGACCGTCTAGCTAAAATTCATGTATTTGCTATTCGAAATTGTGGAAAGGTGATTTACTTGTGAATGTTTTGCCATGTGTAAGGTTGGTTAAGTACCCTAATGTGCCGGTATGAAAGATTGGTAGCGAACTCAAGTATGTGAACATGATTAAGTGCTAAGATCTGTAAAATGATATGATAAACAGGAATTGTGGTTGATTCATTCATACCATACTGATTGTGGAAATGTCTGATTTTGACTCGTGTTTTGGGCAATGATCTGTTGTAACTTGATATCGTATGGGTGATTGGTTGTACTGAGATTGTGTCCTTATGATGAAATTCTCTGTGAATATGGTGTTGATGGAAAGGAAAAAGGGGAATATGTGGAACTTGTGATTTTGATTGTTTCTGTTTCTGTGCAATGCTTGCTGATTCTATTACAATTCAAATGTACTGACGTCCCTTTTGCCGGGGGCGCTACATTCTTATGATGGTTGTAGGTGGTTCCATAGTAGGTAATTTAGCCCGTCGACCGTAATGCCTCCTCTCCATTCCGTCAGTTGCATTGGTCAGCCCCACTTCCTCTCGAGGCCATGTGTTGTTAATGCCACCTTCTTTTGAGTTTATTGTGTATTGTAAGGTATAGCCGGGTCCTTGTTGCCGGCAGGTAGTGTTATATTTCTAGTATTCGTAGAGTCTCCGTAGACAGAATGTGGGTAGTGTACATATGTATTTTGGGTAAGTAAGGGTATGGTTCGAAATCGTGATCCACGTTGGTAAATGTTGTATGTATTTTGCAAGTATTTGGTTTCATATGTTGGTAATGATAAAAAGTAGAAATGAATTCAAGTCGTAAGTTTATGCTTAAGTTATAAATGGCTATTCCACATGAATAATGTATATTAAAATCGCGGGATAACGCGTGGGATCCGAAAGGCAAATCAGGTTAGCTTGACCGGGTTCATTCGGTTAGGTGCCGGTCTCATCCATTGATTTTGGGGCGTGACAAGCCAGAACCAGGAGGAGGTTGTATATGGCAAGAAATAGCCATGGAATCCCATGTTAGGTGGGATTAGGGGAGTATATAGGTAGCTAGGGTTTTTGAGGCAGAAGGGATATGAGAAAAATATTAGGGCAGCGGACGGGTTACATGGGGTTAGATTTAGGGTTAGGGGTTTGGGTTAGTTAAAAGGGATGGGTTAGATATGGATCGTTGATTTCAAAGATCAACGTCCACCAATAAAAGGGAGTTGGGTCGGGTTTATTTATGTGGGTTGCGACTGGGTTTAGGGGGTTGTGTTAATTTTGTTTTGCCTGGGCTATTTGGGCTAGTGTATTAGGTGTTATGGTCCAACATTTTGTCGGAAAATATTTAGGGATTTAGGCTAGTTTTTAAATACCCAATAATTAGCAAAAAATTAATTTATAAAAGTAATTAATAAATGAAAAAAATATTATTTGTGCAGTAAAAGGATTAAAAATAATAACTTAACATTATGAAAGTATAAAAAGTTATTTTTTGCATAAATGATGTAATTATACATGAATATAGGCTATTATTACAAAAATGTGCAATTAGCCTAAAATGTAAATGTAATTATAAAAAATACAGTAAAATATTTAAAATCATACATGTTGGTGTAAATTATAAGTTGGGATGATTAAATTATCATAAAAATAATTTGAAGGATAATTATTGGATATATAATGAAATGCATAAAGAAATTGATTTAGAGCCTTTAAAAATTATGGAAAATTATGAAAAATGCTTGTATAGGTTTATAAGCTAAATGATGATGCAAAAATATTATTCTAAAAGTATATATATATATATATATATATATATATATATATATATATATATATATATATAT